>APFE031056831.1:99079-146751 GCA_000404065.3 Pinus taeda | reverse complement strand
TAATTATAATATTATTTTTATTATTTGTTGACTTTTTTAACATTAAAATATTATCTAGCCATTTTTCTATTTAGCCGTTGATGGTCAACCTAGTCAACCTAGCTGTTGAGAAGGTCTGCTCTCCCTATTTAATGTGCGGCCATGATCTGACTCCTCAGCTTGTCCTAACGATGAACCACACTAGTTGGTTCGAATCGCGTCGACAAAGGTTTTCTACATGTGATTTACACTGAAACTCTTCTTATAAATCCTGAAACTACCGGCCCTTTCGGCAATAGTTTGCGGAGCGCGGACTGAGGTCTCACCCGAGGTAGTATGGGAGGGTGCTGGAACCAGGTTTCCGCACCCTAGGGATGTCTTGATGAGGTCTGGATGTTCGTGGACCAATCCTATGCATTGTGTTATTCTTGCGCAACTGTCTGTTCAGAGTATCACCTTTCGCGGGAATATGAGCGCGAGTGCTAATTATCTTTACTGTGCTTAATATTATTATAGATCTTCAATTACTTCAAACGGTGCAATGCGTCAGTTACCAATTAACACAACAGACATTTGTGCAATCATAAATCATAAATAGATGCATAAACAAGAATCTAGAATAGATACACGATATTTCAAAACCAACTTATCTTTATTAATGCCTTTATCCGGTTACAATCCACTTCCTACCCTGCGAACACAGTTGCAGGGGTTCACGCACTCAGCTGCGGACTCTAACTAGGCCTCCGCGCACACAGTTGCGGAGCCTCTATCTCCTATTACAACCCAAACGTCGAACTTACAGACTCAAATCTAATATTACCTTTAGACGCCCATATTACTTCTTACCTTCAAAACTTGTCCTTTAAACTTAGAACCTTGCTCTTATTTATACATTCCCATGGTTCGCAAACCATGGGTAGGCCGATACATTCTAGATTAATTTACAATATTTTAGGGCAGACTACTCTTAGACTTGACCCATTGCAATTCACACTCTACCCACTTCGCGGAGCTTTTACAATACAATACCCAAAAATGTGGGCTTTAAGCCCCAAAATTGTTACACGGGGGATCCACTGCCCAACAGGAACCCAACACAATCATCGTGACTCATCCTAAGTCACTCGTCAATGCGGCGAGACGCGCTACCAAGGCTTCGCGGTCCACCATCCCTGTGAGTGACGTATTGTGATTCGTTGTTCCATCCCTGCCCCCTGCAACACTTCTTCAAGCTCTTGCTCCATTTCCCCTGTTAATTCACATAATCGATGATGCTCATTCTGCTCTACTCGGTTAACACAAAGCAGCTCCTCATAGGATTTTAGCTCTAGCTGAGATGCCAAAGCCATGAAATCTTTGTGCAATAGTAGCAAGCTTGCGATCTTTGGTCCCGTATACTCAATATTTGCTGAAGCTTGTGTTGCATTTTTGCACGAGAGATGTTGTTGTCCATGAGGTCCCAATCTTCAAGTTGTGTCATGGGCACACAGCCCAGGGGTGCACTTTTCAACAACATTCTGTCTTTTATCCCAAGATTCACCATCTCGTGCTTATCTTTCATAGATCGCTTACCAAACCACAGGTTTCGCGACGACATCCGGACCAGTCCTGTTATTTGTCTGGGAATTTGCAGTATATCTCTCACCACTAGCGTTGGGCTCAGCACGATGACTTCGGCCGTCAGCATTACGCTATCCCAAAGGTCCCGTTTCTCTAGGTTTATTCACAAAGCATCGAAGTTGGACAGGTCCATATCTATCAGATATCTCAATAACTTATTTCTCACAGTGCCATGGTTTTTTCAGTAGACAACTAGCTGTGATTTATAAGCCGGCCAATATTCAAATTCGATCATTCCCTCCTTTTATGGTTCATTAATGCGATACAGACTAGAGATAGTTTCAAATCCAGTACTGACTTCATGTCTTAAATGCCCGCCGTCCGCTCCTTGGTATCTCAGATTGACCATCTTGTCATGAACAGTGACCTCAACAGTCACTTTCCCGCCTTTCTGTGTAGTAGCACAACCCTTTATGCGCGACCGTGATTCCTGTAATAAACGCTCCTTATGCGGAACCTTGTTTCCACACAGCTTTCCTGCAGACTCGTTTATAGTCCCGTGCCTTCTTTCAACTGCTTGAAATGCTGAGACTATACTTCGGTCGGTTAGTTAGACAGTCGGTCCACTCGTGTAGAGCTTCAGGTGACTACCATTTACTTTTCCTGGGAAGGGCTCTCCATTAAGCTTGCCGAGCTGGACCGCGCCACCATCTCTGACCTTTTTGACTACATATGGTCCCAACCAATGCATTCAGAGCTTTCTAGGGAATTTCTCAAACTTGCTGTCATACAGTAATACCAAATTGTTGACTTTGAATGTGCGCAACTTGATGTGGTGATCGTGCCAAGCTTTCTCGCGTTATTTCTGTACTTGCTGATGGAAGCCTGCTAGAAATCATTCTTCCTCTAGTTCCTCCAGTTGTGCGAGCCTCTCTTCCAAGGCTTCGTGGCCAGCCATGCCTATCATCGCTGCTATCCGCGAACTGGGTACAATGTATTCCATTGGCATGACGGCTTCCGTGCCGTAGACTAACATGAACAGTGTCTGCCCCGTCAATTTTTTTCATGTGGTTCTGTATGCCCATAACATGGCAGGTATGCGTAAGTCCCAATCAGTTCACTGCACATTACATACTTTGGCCAATGCAGTCTCCAAAATCTTGCTGAATGCTTCTACGGTCCCGTTCACTTGCGGATGGTATGGCATGCTTTGCTAATGATACACCTGGAATTCTTCAGTAAGTGCGCTGATAGTTTCATTTAGGAAGTGTGTTCCACGGTCACTCATTAGAATTTTTGGACATCCAAATCGTCTCAAGACATTGTCAAATAAAAATTTTGTAGTTGTAACAGTCATGCAGTCCTTAACTGGTTGTGCTTCCGCCCATCTAGTCAAATACTCTGTCGCAGTGATGATGTAGCGCACACCCGTCTTCCCTTGAGGGGTGATATGCCCCACAAAGTCTATGGCCCATTTTTCGAATGGCTACAGCATCATCTGTGGATTAAGTAGCATCTCATCCCTTCGCGATGGTTTCCTAGTCCGTTGACATACGTCACAGGCCCAACAGTACGCTTTTTAGTCTTGATGTAGGGTTGGCCACCATAGTCTGGCGCGAAGAATCTTCTGTGTTATCGCCCATCCCGCATAATGTCCTCCTACAGCCTCCCCATGTGCTTCTACGAGGATCTGTCCTCATTCAAATTCAGGTACATATCTTCATAATATTTCATCGTTTCCCATTTTGTAGAGGTGCCCCGCGATAACAGTAAAATCTGTCGCGTACCACCAATTCTTTCTTCTGCTGCACTGAATATCCCTGTAGCGCGGTCCCTGTGGTTAAGAAGTGGATTATATCCTCAAAGTGGCCATCCCCAACGCGCATTGCATAGAGTTGTGCATCAGGTAGTCCTTCCTCCAAATTTGTTGGCTCCTCACCGTTCTCAATTCGGGACAGGTGATCTGGGTTTGCGTTTAGGCGTCCTGGATTTACGATGACCTCGAAATCATATTCTTGAAACAATAACAACCATCAACAAATGCGCCCCCCCTAACACAGGTTTGTTCACCAGGTATTTCAACGCGGAATGATCGGTATACATTTTGAAGTGCCCATCGAGTAGATAGTGGTGGTATTTTTGGAGTGCGTATACCATCGCCAACCCCTCATGCTCAGTAGTGGAGTAATTCTTTTCAACTTTGGACAATCGTCGACTTGCGAACACGATTGGGTGATTAATGCCTTCCGTTCCTTCCTGTGTGAGTACAGCGCCCAACGCGATACACAACGCATCGACATGTACATGAAATTCAATGTCCCATTTTGGAAAAACCAAAATCTGGGCAGATGCCATATTTTCCTTGAGAATCTCCAGACTTTTCTTACAGTCATCATTCCAACAATATGTAGCGTCCTTTTTCAACAACTGTTCCATTGGTACCGTGATTTGTGCATAGCCCTTAATAAACTTTCGATAGTAGCCAGTGTATCCCAAGGTGGTATGGAGTTGTTTGACACTGCGCGGGGCTTGCAGGTTGAGTATGACAACAATCTTTGCAGGGTCCACCATCAGGCCCTGTTTGCAGACTACATGGTTGAGCAAGTTTCCAAAAGGGACGAGGAATGTACACTTCTTAAGATTCAGCGCAATCTGGTGTCGTCGACACGTATCTAGTATCAACCGTAAGCTCGCTACATGTTTCTTGACTAGCCCAAATACAATCCAATCATCAAAATAAACCTCCAAAAACTTATGGATGAATTCCTTGAACGCGGCCACTACTACGCGCGAAAATATCGCTGGCGCGTTCTTCAACCCAAAGGGCATAACAGTGTACTGAAAACATCCCCATTTGGTCGCGAAGGTGGTCTTGCTCCTATCTTTCGGCACGATCTTGATCAACCATTTGTTGGCTTATTGGGGCCTGACCCAGGTTCAGAAATGTTTAGCCGAACAAATCCCGAAACTACCGGCCCTTTTGGCAACAATCCGCGGAGTGCGGACTGAGGTCTCACCCGAGGTAGTATGGGAGGGTGCTGGAACCAGGTTTCCGCACCCTAGGGATGTCTTGATGAGGTCTAGATGTTCGAGGACCAATCCTACGCATTGCGTTATTCTTGCGCAACCGTCTGTTCATAGTATCACCTTTCGTGGGAATACGAGCACGAGCGCTAATTATTTTTGTGCTTAATATTATTATAGATCTTAAATTACTTAAAACGACGCAATGCTTCAGTTACCAATTAACATAACAGACATTTGCGCAATCATAAACCATAAACAAATGCATAAACAAGAATCTAAAACAGATACACGATATTTCAAAACCAACTTATCTTTATTAATGCCTTTATCCGGTTACAATCCACTTCCTTCCCTGTGCACACAACTGCAGGGGTCCGCGCACTTAGCTACAGACTCTAACCAGGCCTCTGCGCGCACAATTGCGATGCCTCTATCTCCTATTACAACTCAAACTTCGAACTTACAGAGTCAGATCTAATATTACCTTCAAACACCCATATTACTTCTTACCTTCAAAAATTGTCCTTTACACTTAGAACTTTGCTCTTATTTATACATTCTCATGGTCCGCGGACCATGGGTAGGCCGACACATTCTAGATTAATTTACAATATTTTAGGGCGGACTACCCTTAGACTTGAACCATTATAATACGCGCTATGCGCACTTCGCGGAGCTTTTACAATACAATACCCAAAAATGTGGGCTTTAAGCCCCAAAACCGTTACGCGGGGGATCTGCTGCCTAACACAAATTGAAATGGGAGTAATATGGGGAGATGTCACGTTATAATGTTACATTAAAACCTAATGTTAAGAACATGTGTTTCCTCATAAAAAATCACAAGTTCAAATCCAAATAGGGGTAAAGTATGTATACATTGGTAGACTTTAACAACCGAATCCCCGTGGGGAAGATAGTCTCTTGTTCCACAAATAAGAAGGTTTTATACATCAATTTGATGTCTAGCTTGACGTGACCTCAACAACGTATTGTTATAAATAAAAATACTTACATTAAAAATTTGAAAAAATACAATTTTGTATAACAATGATTTTAGATTTATCTTGTCAAATCCCTCTTGCCTAACTAGTTTCTAAATATCTCTTTTCACATGATTACCCATATCTCACTTTTTGAAAACTAAAGTACCCTTCCATCATAATTTCTTAAATCAAATACAAACTACTACTAATAATTCAAATCACTCTTCCGATGGTATATGGTTAGTGGCAGCACTTGAGCCGCAGTTGTGAGGAGATTTTCATAAACTTATGGATAAGTGGTATTTGGTCAGTGGAATACTACAACTTCACTTACGAGGATATTTCTAGGAACTTCTTGCTTCCACATTCAAATCAATCGGTAGGCGGTATCTGGTTAATGGCAATACTAGAACAGGTACGAGAAAATTTCTAGGAACTCCTTGCTTCCACATGCAAACCACGGTAGTAGTTCAATACATTATCAAACCTAAGGCTAACAAATCTGGTTCAAAGTCTATGGTTTGTGAAATGGAAGGAATAACTTAACAATTGTTTGGAATTAATGTTGAGTTTACTTAGATGGTTAAGTAAGTGATTAGTTGTTTGTTGTAATTGAGTCAATTGTAATGGTTATTGGTTTGTGGATTTGTAACTATCAAACAAAAGTATATATTTCTCTCTAATAAAACATTTTGGAGTGATTTGGTATCATATATTTTTCATGGTATCAGAGTATCAGGTAGGAGTTGAGTTTGTGCTATGGCTAAGGTTGTGCAATTGATCATTGTTGAGAGAGACAGCATGGAGTTCTCTAATATTGCTTAATCGATTGTTGAGCGTGTGACCTGGAGCATTGTGAAAGTATAGTCGTGGAGCGTAATGAGACGTGGAGCCGTGGACAAGCTTGTTGTGTAGCAACAAAGTATTCACAACGAAGTATCCAACCGTGGAGTATTTATTCAAGTCGTGAAGTAAACATCTGTGCAAAGAGACGAAGGTCACCTTTCATCGTAGTTGAGGAAGTCGAGAGGATTCATGACCACAAAGTCAAGAGGAAGATCGCCTTTCGTTTGCTGTGAAGGCCTATAAATGGTGGCGTAGCCCTGCTCCAGGTTCTTGATTTGTATGATAAAGGATCCCTCTGGTTCCATGTTCAAGGAGTTTTGAGGCTCTTGTTTCCTTTCAAGACGAGGAAGATCCAACTTGTAAACCAACTCGGTATGCAATGCCTTCTTCGAGTTACTTGGATGGTATCGTAGGATTCAGTACTTTGAAGTCGCAAGTCTTGCCATCGATTGGTTGCAAAAAGTGGTTTTTTTATCAGAGAATCCTTATATATTTTTTCTTTTTTCTTTGCTTCTTTTATTGAATTTTTATTTGAAAAATGACATCCTCAAGTTAGTTTTCAATTCCAACACCATTGTTCAATGTAACCAATTATGAATTTTGGAGTTTAAAAATGCAAGATCGTTGGCAAGATTTAGGGTTTTGGGATTATGTCCAATCAAGTTCACAAAACCTAATGGAAATGTTATTGCTGCTATGAATGTTGTTTAAAGAAAACAATTAGAGGAACACAAACAAAAAGAATGAAAAGCTAAATCTTGAATTCTGAATTCTTTTGATGATTCTATTTTTCCTAAAATAAATGGTGCAAAGAATGTTGAAGTAGCTTGGGACATAACGGATTATCAAGGTAAACAAAAGGCGAAAATTGTGAAATTTCAAACCATTAGAACTTTGTTTGAAACCCTCAAGATGAATGAATTAGAAACTATTGATCAATTTATGACTAGAGATATGGGAATTGTTAATTAGTTTCAAATTAATGCTGAAAAGTTAGAAGATCAAAGGGTTGTTGAAAAAGTTCTTAGAAGTTTTCCAAAGAAATTTGAAATGACAATGATTGCTATTCTTGAGTCCAAGGATTTAACAAAATTTTCTTTGGACGAATTAACAGGTTCCTTATTGTCTCATGAAGCAAGAATTAATTTAGATGTTGGTAATTAGAACATGCTTTCAAGCTTAAGGTTTCCATGGACAGACGCAGAGGCAAAGGTTTTCGTGGAAGAAAAGGAAAAGGTAGAGGGAAATCTCAGATAGAGGATAAATCACAGATAATTCAAACATTCAATGTCACTATTGTAAAAAGTATGGCCATTAGAAATTTGAATGTCAAAAGTTGCGTATCTTTTAAGTAGAAATAAAGTTAATGTCTCTAATACTGAATGTGAAACATCTGATGCTTTATTTATTTCATGTCAAGTCACTGAGCAAATTCCTAACAAGAATATATCGTTGGTTGATAGCAGGTGTAGTAATCATATGACTGGTCACAATGATTTGTTTCCTAATCTTGATACAACTTTCACTTCTATTATTGGTTTGGGCGATGATGATCAAGTAAAAGCTTCAAGAAAAGGTGTTGTGCCAATACTAACCAAGAAAATGAGGTGAAAGATATTTATGATGTTTACTATGTACCCAATATCATGCATACTTTGTTGAGTGTTGGCTAGTTAGATGCAAATGGCTATGATGTTAAGTTTCACAACACTACTTGCACAATTTCTAATCAAAATAAAACTTTGGTTCCAAAGATTCATATGACAAAGAACATGATGTATCCACTAGAAATGAGAAGTGGGAAGTTGCATGCACATAATGTTTCAATAACAAACAAAACTAAGTTGTGGCATTTATGATATGGCCATTTACCTCTTAAAAGCATGAGTTTATTGCACAGATAGTTTGTGGTAAAAGGTTTTCCTACTTTGTTTGAACAAATCTCTCCTTGTACAAGTTGCATAATGGACAAACATAGGCGAGATAGTTTTTCATTAGCTTCTTACATAGCCAAAGAACAATTAGAGTTAGCTCATACAGATTTGTGTGGTCCTATGCAAACACAATCAATTGGTTGAAGTTTCTATTTTCTCACATTTATTGATGATTTAAGTAGGAAAGTTTGGGTTTATTTTATCAAATACAAATATGAGACTTTTGCTAGGCTCAAGGAGTTCGAAGCTGATGCTGAGAAACAAAGTGGCAAGTTTGTCAAAGTTTCGAGATTAGATGGAGGAGGGGAGTATGATTCTAAAGAATTTGTTGATTTTTGTAAACATCATGGCATTAGAAACAAACAACAACCATATACACTCCACAACATAATGGAGTGGCACAAAGAAAGAATCAAACTATCATGAACATGGCTAGGAGTCTGTTTATAGTAAGAATTTTGTATAAAGTTTTTTGGGTTGAAGCAGTGGCATGTGGCATGTGGCATGTTCTGTAGATCACCAACTTGTAGCGTTCAAGGCAAAGTCCCTGAAGAAGCACATATAGTAGAAAAAAGGTAATTGTTCACATTTTTGAGTTTTTGGGTTTATTTCTTTCACTCATGTTCCAGAAAAACCAAGAAAGAAGCTTGATGATAGGATATATTGAAGGATCTAAAACATACAGATTGTATAATGCTATTACTAATAAGTTTGTCATAAGTAGAGATGTTAATTTTATGGAAGACAAACCATGGAATGAAATGGAAAATGGTACTTGTCATAATCCCTTTGTTGTGTTAGATGAACATCAAGCACCTATAATGCAGGTTCAAGATGAAAGCAATTCATCATCTAATAGTGATTCTGATTATGATAAAAATCAAAGAATGAGAAATTTGAGTGTTAGAAATTAATCTTGAGTTTACTTAAATGGTTATGTAGGTGATTAGTTGTTTCTTGTAATTAAGTCAATTGTGATGGTTAGTTAGTTTGTGGATTTGTAACTATCAAACACAAATATATATTGTTCTCTAATAAAGCATTTTGGAGTGAGTTAGTATAATAATTAATGTCTTTGCTTCTTTATCCATTTTTTCAGAAATCACCCAAATTTAAATGTGTAAAAAAACACTTTTTTGTAAAACTAAACTTAGATTTATGTTATCTAAAAATAAATTTAGATTTATCAAAACCCAATACCTAGCTAATTTCTAAATTTCTCTTTTCAAATCGTTTTGAACTAAAGTACTCTTGGGTCATAATTTCTTAAACCAAGAGCGAATCTCAAATCAAATACAAACATTAAAAAAAATTAAAGACCAAATTTAAATCAAACACACTTTCAATTGAAATGGATTCACATTACTAAGGCTGCCCACTACGTTTGCCTCCCTCTATTATTCAAGGCTATTAAAGAACAAATTTAAATCAAACACACTGTCATTTAAAATAAATTCATATTACTCAGGCTGCCCACCACGCTTGCCTGCCTCCTTCTATTGTTCAAGACTATTGCCGAGTGAAGGCTGGCAGTTAGAAATATGTTCGACTCATCTGGAAAGCAATTCGATATGGTCCAACAGGAATCCGTCAGATGACCCGTACCAGTGATAGCTATAGGTTGGACCCGCACCAGAGATGGCTCTAGGTTCACAGTTAGCCAATTCGCTCCATAACATGGGGACACAACGAGACTTAGAAGAGACTTAGATGGTCACCTTACATGAGATTACATAAATTAGATTTATTATTATTATTGATGACTAGCCTGGAAAAGAACCTATCCACCCACAATAAAATCAATTACTATTAATAACATAAATGAGAAATGGATGACCAGAGGCTTGTAACTCCATTTCATACACTGGGCAGAGAATCAGATTTGTTCTGTAGAGAGAGAACGTTTGACGTGGGAGATCGATTAGGGGTGGTAGTCCTGTAAATCAGCAAGCGTTTAATGGCACTGCATGCAATTATCGTGTAACTAGCCTGTAGCACGAGTTTGAAGGTGTTGTGTTAACAATTTCGTTGAAAACATTTTGAATTTGCTAAAATTTGAGTAACATATGTGATGAATTCGTAAGAGGTGGCCAGAATTCATATGGCCTGAAAGTTGATAGGTAGTTCGTATCGGCAGAGGGAATACGTATAAAGAATGCTAAGTTGCTTTAAATGAGGGAGGAATGTAGTTATGGAGTTTGGTAAAATCACAGGTGCTTTATTTATGGCTTCCAAAGTTTTATTTTGAATTTTTTTAATCATAACTCTAATTTTCTTTCTTCATTTTTATTAAACAAATAAAAAGAGTCCTCAAAAATAGTATGGTGAACTCTTAACAACAATGCTTCAAATTTTTTTGAGAATACTGAATCCATAAACTTAATCACAAAAAAAACCAAGATTTAATGTCTCAAAAGTTTTCAAAAATACTGAATCCATAAACTTAATCACAAAATAAATCAAAATTTGATATCTAAAATTTTCTTAAAACTTCAAATCATAAACTTAATCACCAAACAAAATAAAATTTCACCACAAATTTTTTGGCCAAAATCTGAGCAGAAATAATAAAACTAGAATGCCCGAAAAGTCACACTTACAAAAATTGACACTTGCAAAATCGGCACTTAAAAGACTACTCCATTGCCATTTACATATGACTTGCGAGCCCACCGAAGGAATCATATATCTGTTAAACACAGGTCCACTAAACGCTTAAATTGTATGCGATCAGTGGTATCTGGTCAGTGGCAGTACTGGACCCGCAGTTAGGAGCAGATTTCCTGGAACTTCTTGCTTCCGCGTTTAAAATTTAAATCACCCGATCGTTGGTATCTGGTCGGTGGAATACTGGAGCCGCACTTTCGACGAGATTTCCTGTAACCTATGGATTGGCGGTATCTGGTCAGTGCAATACTGCAACTTCAGTCACGAGCAGATTTCCAGGAACTTCTTGCTTCCGCAGTCAAATTACTGGACCGGTGGTATCTGGTCAGTGGCAATACTGTAACAGTTTAGAAGATTTCCAGGGACTCCTTGCTTCTGCATTCAAATCACGGTACTAGTCCAATACATTATTAAAAACCTAAGGCTAATAAATCTGGTTCAAGTTCTATGGTTTGTGAAATGGAAGGAAAGAACTCAGAAATCAACCAGATTTGAGTGTGGTTCTCTATTTGAACCGATTGGCTAAATATTGAAATATAGAGACGCAGAGATTTGCAAAGGCGCAGCTTGTGGGCACTTTGCACTTGTTAGATCAGCTAGACGACGAAGACGAAAATTTTGAATGTAGACGCAGACTCAAGTTGGTGATTGATGAACTCTTACTCATGTTGGAGTTGGGGTCAACAATTCTTCTGGTCTTCTATAATGTCTGGGAACTTCGAAGGATGCAAGGTGGAGACAGAGTGTATGCTCGAACCACGATACAACTCCCATACTGTTGAAGAATGGAGGAATGCTTTTTCTGTTGTTGCAGAGATAAGCGGTTTTGAGCTGAATGGGAATGATGGTAAAATGCCTTCACCTCTCATTTTTATCCTTAGTTTTAAGTCTCATTGTTGTTCTTAATTTCAAATATTTCTACATTTTTATGTAGGGTTTTCTAATTAGTCATTTTATTGTATATATAATGCAGTAACGAGAGTCAGCTAGTCAATGAGTTCGTCCAACAAATGTGGAAAAAGGCTAGGGAAACACCTCACAAGGTAGCCAAATGTCTAACTGGCTAGCATGAAAAAGTAAAAGATGTGGGAATGAGAGTATTGTTGCAGCACCCAAGCCAGAAGGGTAGAGTTATTGGTCTTGGTGGAGTTGGAAAAAATGAGTTAGCCAAAGAATTATTCAACCGTACCATATTTTTTTGGGGTGGTTTTTGTTTTGTGTGTGATGTGTGATAAAATGTAGCCAAGAGCTCTCTAAATTCTTTGCAGAGTACATTTTTAAAGATTTGACTCAATGAAATGAGCAAATAAGCGACACTTAGCAAGGTATAGCGAAGCTCAAAAGATATCTCTCATTTTCTGAGGAGGCTTTCATAGTTTTAGAAAATTCTTTGCAGAGTACACTTTTAAAGATTTGACTCAATGAAATGAGCAAATAAGCGACACTTAGCAAGGTATAGCGAAGCTCAAAAGATATCTCTCATTTTCTGAGGAGGCTTTCATAGTTTTAGAAAATTCTTCGCAGAGTACACTTTTGAAGATTTGACTCAATGAAATGAGCAAATAAGCGACACTTAGCAAGGTATAGCGAAGCTCAAAAGATATCTCTCATTTTCTGAGGAGGCTTTCATAGTTTTAGATGATGTTGACCATATAGATCAACTTGATGCATTATTTTCACTAGTTAAAGATAAGGTCATGATCCATTCAATTAGCTTAATTTTAGTTACATCTTGTAACAAGGATCTTATTATTGCAAGATCAGGGTTTTTAGAGTCATTTAATTGACAACAACACTGGGTGGAGCTATTCTGTTTGGATAGGATTTGAATAATTGGTTGAAAAGTTTTTAGATGCCTACCATGGATTGCCATTATCACTTATTCATGGAAAAGATTCTAGCTATGGAATGCCCACTTTCGCAAAATCTGCAAAATGATTCGTATACAAAGCAGACTTAAATTGATTATGACGGTTTGGTTGAAGAGGAGAAGCAGATGTTTTTAGACATTGCCTGTTTTTTTTTATAAGTGAAGGCAGGGATGTTTTAGACCTTGCTTGTTTCTATATAGGCGAAGACAGGGATACCGTCATAAGAATATGGGACAGATCCAATGTGGAAGGATGACTGCGTTTGTCTGTTTCTTTACAAGTGCAGAGTCAAGACAGAGATATTGCCATAAAAATAGAAGACGGATAACAGAGATATTGCCATAAAAATACAAGACGGATAACAGAGATATTGCCATAAGAACATAGAACGGATCGAGCGGAGAAGGATCTCTGTTGAGGTAAACAATTCATTCGTTTTGCAACTTAATCTGCAATGGGATCGCTGGAACAATTGTTCTTTTTGGTAGATATGTTGTTGGTTGGTAGATATGTTTCAAGTTTCACCACCGCACCAATCTGCAATGGCATCAGTTGTTTGTGCTGGAAAATATGGTTCTCACTAGACCACACTTTAATCTTAACCTTAGGGTTTGAATTTCATTACTTTCATATTGGGAATACATTTTTCTGAGAATATGTCCGCTTTTTGGTTTCAATCTTGGGGCTGGAAAATATGGTTCTCGCTAGACCACACCTTAATCTTAACCTTAGGGTTTGAATTTCATTACTTTCATATTGCTAATACATTTTCCTGAGAATATGTCTGCTTTCTACTTTCAATCTTGAAAAAAATGTTTCTATTTCTGATTACAAATTACAAGAGTGTTTTCACTTTCTGCTTTCAAACTTGAAAATAATAATTCTATTTCTTCTTGAAAATAATGATTCTATTTCTTCTTGCAACCTTGAAGAGATTGTTTCTATTTCTGTTTGCAAGGGTATTTTTATTTTCTGCTTTTTATGACAAATTAGTGGTGTTAGATTGGGAGAAGAGTTCCATCAGGCTCACCATGGAAAGATTGGCTACAACAATATTCTATAGATTCCATAGTGCTTTAGAAGCTCATATGTTCCGTTGATGGGTTTGGAAAAACAATGAGTTTGACTTTTATGCAAAGAGCCTAGCGGCTACAGAATCCTGACTGGTTGAAATTGTTAGATGAGACAGAGACTACTACTAGTTATAATGAAGGTCCTCCTTCTTCTATTTCTAATTGCAAGGGTTGCAAGGTTACATTAGATTAGAATGCACGAAAACATACTAGATTAGAATGCAACAAACATACAAGCTCACATTTGAGTATAGAGGTGATGGAACCATAAACTATATTAATTTTATAGAAGTTAACAAAAGCTACATCTACAAAGTTCAGGAATTGCTTACTAAAAAGAGGTAGTAGCTTGGTGATGTCCTCCTTTAAGCTTGTGCAGTTGCAGTTGTGGTGAATGTCCTCCTTTAAACCTGTGCAGTTGCAATTGTGGCGAATGTCCTCCTTTAAGCCTGTGCAGTTATAGTTGTGTTGTGGGAATGTCCTCCTTTAATCCTATGCAGTTACAATTGTGTTCGCCTTCGCCGCAACGAATGCATGCAGTGATAAAAAACATGTCCATCCAAATACTCTCCAGACTATAATCTTCTTTCTGACAAGCCAATGCCTTGGCTAAGGAATCTTCTGAGCCAAGGAAAGCTAACCAAGACTTAATTTCACTATCAAGCTTTGTTTCATTTTCCACTATGCATGATGGAGTCGGAAGTGGAGCCCAAGCAAACCAACAATTGTGTTACAAATACAACAACAGCTCGATGCCCATCTAATCCACCCATATCTCTAGCAAGAAAGCACTCCATTCTCATGGGCAAAGGGATCTCAACCGACAATCTTGAAGCGGGGTTTTCAACCGCCCCAGTAGTTATTCAAAACAAAACCATATTTACATTGGTTTAAGCAATCACTGAAGCACTGCATTAGGGAAGCAAAGCAATGGTAAGGAGGTCTTTGTTCTGTAGGAACTTTAGACGTTGGACATAAAGCATATTAGGGAGAGTAGCCAAGCCTATTCAACTCTTTA
Organism: Pinus taeda; assembly: GCA_000404065.3. NCBI lineage: Eukaryota > Viridiplantae > Streptophyta > Pinopsida > Pinales > Pinaceae > Pinus > Pinus taeda. The sequence goes on along the minus strand of APFE031056831.1, from coordinate 131,787 downwards.
GACGTTGGACATAAAGCATATTAGGGAGGGTAGCCAAGCCTATTCAACTCTCAGCATTAAAAATGTTGTTGCATTAAAAATAAATAAATAAATAAATAAAAATGTGCCTATACAGAGAAAGCTTTGGCATCAAGAACAGGCGGAAAAGAAAGTGGCAACACAAACCAGAGGGCAGCGGAAGCTAGGGTTCCCAATCGCCTAGCCCTTTACTCCATCAATGCACATCTCATCTCAAACATTCCTGGGTTGGTATTTTACATGAGATTGCCAAGAAATTTGGATTTGATAACCTGCCAAGGTTGAGATATTTGATATGAGCTCCAACTCTTAGGTATCCAATACATATCAGAAGCTAGATCTTCACTGCTTCTTGATCAATTATATATTGCAATACATATCAGAAACCAAATCTTCACTGTTTCGGCCACGACCTTCCACTCAGCATTGAGGAACCGAGGCAGCTCATGGCCTATTCTAAGCTTAGGGCTCCATTGACACCATACCTTGAAGCTATCCCACGCCGGGTTTTCTTCTGAGGCAGCGTTCGCTTAGCCATAGCGTTGGAACAGATAGAGACAACGGATAGCAGGCAGAGATCGACAGGCAACAGATAGCAATAACAGAGCAGTAGTGAGGATTACTAAAATAGAACAGGCAGCCCAAGGATGCACGTTAAGTGTTTGACAAAATCTGCCCACTAAATTTGACAGTGACTCTAACACCAAGATGGTGGTAAATGAGTTTTCTCTAAAACCTTTGATGAATCTTATTTCTGAGGAATAGACAGAGACAAAAGAATGGGTTCCAAATCCAGGGATTGGATTCATGCAACATGACGAATTGTGCCAAGATGACATGTTTAGCCTCGCTGCATTATCAGCTATTGAAAACTAGCAAGAGCAAGTGGTAGTCAGCCCGGAGTCCGATTTCTCATTTTGGACAACCTTGGTAAAACAAATGTTGTGGAAAATGGAATTTCTCGAAACTGAAAACAAGCAGCTCCATTAAGAAATACACACCCTCTTTGTCAGAGTTTCAGAGGTGGAGGGGAAGAATTTATCCCTTAAGAATATGTTACATGAAACTAAAGAGCAGGAAATTCTCCATCCTCCAAATGGTGCACTGCATGCAGAAATTCTTGACCTTAAAACAAAGCAAGAAGAAATCTGATCCCAACAAGCCACCTTCAAACAAGAAACGGAGACACACATCAGTTCTTGGGTATAGGTGGTTCGAGGGAAGGATAAAACTCCTACCCCTCTTGCAGCAGTTGAGGAGGTGGTGCAAGCAAAACTTGGGGAAGAACGTAACAGACATGCAAGAGAATTGAATCTCAAGGCGAGAGGTCTCCCCTTATCCCATCCCTCTCTGGATCCTATGGAAGTGGGGGCTAGGTTCCTTCGGGATACCCTTAGCCTCCTCGATATAGCTTTGGACAGAGCCTGGCTGGGCTACGACTCCACTCTCTTCCTTAGGTTTTGGACTGCATTTGATCGACTCTGTGCCCTCAGGGCTAAGCGGAAGTTGTTTTCTCTTCCTAACAAGATTTTCTTGGACGAGGACCTCACCCGAGCACAAGTTGTGGAACTTAAACAATCCAGAGAACAAGTTATGGCGGCACGACAAGCAGGGAAATGGGCAACTATCAGGAATCTTTGGGCAGTCATTCGAGACTTCTTCCCCACTTGGGTGGAAACCCTGAAATGGAGGTTCCAAATGATGGTCTGTTAATTTTAGGTATGTTCCTGACAGTTTCGACAGTTCTGGCAGTTCCGACTGTTCCCAACAGTTCCAGCTTCTGTCCTCTGCGTCAGCTTTCCGAGCTATTCTGACAGTTCCAGCAGTTCTGATTGTTCCAGCTTCTGCCCTCTGCGTCAATTTTCCCGGCTATTCCGACAGTTCTCGATAGTTCTGGCTTCTGCCCTCTGGATTAGGGCAGTGTTATCCCTTAGGATCTCTCCTCCTACTAAAACCCAAAGACAAGTACAGAGGAAGAGATCCCAAGTGTGTTAAAATGACTTGAAGGCCACCTCTATTTATACTAAAACTTTGAGCACAAGTGGGGTTTATTTGGTTGCTGGCCGACCTCGACGAATTGTCCCATAACACAAATAAATTCATATCTCCATGAATACTTATCGGAATCGGATGATCTTTAGATCAATCCTACACCTCTCGATGAGAAGGATCCAAGAAAAATATCAGCTTCCATTAATAAGATGACTCACATGGAGTTTGGCCCTAGTTGCCAATTTTAACACTCCCTCTCAACTAGGGAGAACACCATCCGCTAATCCATATGTCCGACTGTACTATCTCTGCCTTCAGTGCCGTGCACTACTCTGCTTTGCTGAGCTCTGCTTAGCTCTGTTTTGCTATGCTCTGCTCTATTGAACCATGAAGAAGAAGAATTGATCGAGAATGTCTCATACCATTCTCTACTGACCCGAAGTCAGTTTCATCTGAAGAGAGTGTGTCACATCACTCTTACTAGCCTAAAGTCAGTTTTATTGATCCCAGATCAATATCACAGGAGAGTGTCTCAAACCACTCATACTGATCCCATATCAGTTGCATTGATCCCAGATCAATGGAGGTCATCCTAGCATAGGGAGTATGGTAGATACATCAATGCGTCCATCGATAGTACTACTATGGTCCCTAACCCCATTTCCCTGCTCATTGATCAGATGAGAGGTACTTCCCATGAGTCCTAGACTGCATGGATAAGATGCCTCGACAGGAGAACTAATCATCCTATCCACTTGAGAATGAATCATCCTACCCCAAAGTTGCCACGGGAGAACTAATCATCCTGGCCCACAGGAGAACTAATCATCATGTTTCATAGTTGCCACGAGAGAACTAATCATCCTGGCCCACAGGAGAACTAATCATCCCATTCCACAGTTGCCATAGGAGAACTAATCATGCTGGCCCACAAGAGAACTAATCATCCTGTCTCACAGTTGCCACAGGAGAACTAATCATCCTGGCCCATAGGAGAACTAATCATCTTGTTCCACAGTTACCACGAGAGAACTAATCATCCTGGCCTACAAGAGAACTAATCATCCTATTCCACAGTTACCACGAGAGAACTAATCATCCCGGCCCATAGGAGAACTAATCATCATGTTCCACAGTCACTATGGGGTATCACAGAGGAAGGTTGAACCTGTCATCCTGTACATAGTGCACCACCAGGGGAGGGTGAGTCGCCCTGTGGTCGTATGTTGCTCTAGTAAGTAACCTAAGCCCCCCAGAGCTCCCAGAGCTCAATGCATGCAACATGCAGGACCCTTATAACAAGGTCTCTCAACGACTCCAAGTTGTTCAAGAAAGTCACAGATTTGACCTTTCCCTTAGGCTTTGACAAAATGTCTGTGACCTGTACATCAGTGTCAATGCGATGGAGCCTCCTCGCTCATTGACTTACCATATCCCAGCTAAGGCAGTATCTAATGTCTATCTGCTGGAGCAATCATCGAATATGGGGTTCCTCAATAATCGAATCCCCCCTCTGGTTGTCACAAAGAATCACAGTGGTATTCATCATGTATACAAATAGCTCACTTAAGAGCTTCTGCAACCATGCAGCTTCACACGAGATCATACTCGTAGCTATGTATTCGGTCTCAGTGGTGGTTAGAGCAACCGACTTCTGCTTCCTGCTCATCCATCATATCGAAGCAGGATCCAAAGAGAACCAGCACTGAGAAGTGCTCTATGATCCTCCATGCTGCTTGCCTAGTTAGCATTCGAATAATCATGCAGTTTCATATTTCCGGTATTGTATCTCAATCCATGAGAGATTGTGCCCTGAAGATATCTTAGAATATTCTTGGCACCGATCTAGAAGATTCTTGGCACCGATCTAGTGAGGCTCAACCAAATATGAGCTCACCATGCTAACTGCAAAAAATATGTCCTATTGGAAGTTCACCAAGAACATCAACGTGAATGAGTTTATGAAACTCAAAGGAATTTCCCAAATCTGGTCCAACATCACTATCATATAACTTCTGAAAGTTAAGATCCTTAAGGTAGTCACAGGCTTGCAGTTTATCATTCCACATCTGGAATCCAACTCCCTCTTACTTCTGCAAATGAGAGGGTCTGCACCTGTCAGAAATAGATCGTCCTCATAAGGTGCCAGCATGAGAGGTTTATCATCCACAACCTTTGGGTAACGGTTTGGATCAGTTTCACTCCTAGTGAATCTCAGCTTCATCAGACAGTTATCAATCCTTTCATACTACGCCCTGGGCATTTTGCTTCAAGCCATAGAGGGATTTTTTCCACCTCTATACATGAGATTTCAGATCATGAATCTCAAACTCCTCGGGTTGTTCCAAAGTTGTGGACCTGCTGTATGAGGGGAATGGTCCCCTTATAAGATTTTCCTTTGGTACATCTCAGACATGTACCTTCATGCTCTTCTTGAGTTCAGGCATCCCTATCACTCTCTGACTCACATTGGGTAGGGCCCCATAGGTAGACCTCTAGTGTTATAGATGTGATATGTCAATTGACATGATCCCTAATGGACCATCTTGCAACTTGATACAAATTGCCAACCCTGAACCCATGAGAAAAAGCATCTTTGAAAATACTATTTTTTAACACGTACCTTTCCATTGATGAATGCCACCCTAAAACCTTTGATTTCCATTTCTGAGATGGACACCAGGTTCTTCTTGCGATTAGGTACATAAAAGAGATTCTTGTAAATGAATAGAGTTACCCTCATTCAATTGAGGGGTAACATCCCCTACACCCTTTCCGAGATAGGTGGCATCGACTCCAAGTATAATCCCACAGTTGTTTCTGTATCTACCAAATTCTCAACAGTTCCAACAGTTTCAGCTATTCCCGACAGTTTTGGCTTCTACCCTCTGCATCAGCTCTCTCGGCTGTTCCGCCAGTTCCAGCAGTTCCGTCTATTCCCAACAGTTCTGGCTTCTGCCCTCTGCGTCAGCTTTCCCGGCTGTTCCAGTAGTTCTAGTTATTCCAGTTTCTACCCTCTGCGAGCTTTCCTGGCTATTTCGGCAGTTCTCAATAGTTCCAACTTCTGCCCTTTGGATTAGGGCAATGTTATCCCTTAGGATCTCTCCTCCTACTAAAACCCAAAGACAAGTAGAGAGGAAGAGATCCCAAATGTGTTGAAATGACTTGAAGGCCACCTCTATTTATACTAAAACGTTGAGCACAAGTGGGGTTTATTTGGTTGTTGGCCGACCTTGATGAATCGTCCCATAAAACAAATAAATTCATATCTCCATGAATACTTATTGGAATCAGATGATCTTTATATCAATCCTACACCTCTCGATGAGTGGGATCCAAGAAAAATATCAGCTTCCATTAATAAGATGACTCACATGGATTTTGGCCTTAGTTTCCAATTTTAACACTCCCTCTCAAATAGGGAGAACTCCATCCTGCTTAGCTTTACTTTGTTGAGCTTTGCTTAGCTCTGCTCTGCTCTGTTGAACCATGAAGAAGAAGAATTGATCAAGAATGTCTCATACCATTCTCCACTAACCCGAAGTCAGTTTCATCTGAAGAGAGTGTGTCACATCACTCTTATTGGCCTGAAGTTAGTTTTATTGATCCTAGATCAATATCACAAGAGAGTGTCTCAAACCACTCATACTGATCCCAAATCAGTTTCATTGATCCCAGATCAATGGAGGTCATCCTAGCATAGGGAGTGCGGCAGATACTTTGATGCGTCCATCGATAGCACTACTATGGTCCCTAACCCCATTTCTTTGCTCATTAATCATATGAGAGGTACTTCCCATGAGTCCCAAACTACATGGGTAGGATGCCTCGACAAGAGAACTAATCATCCTATCCACAGGAGAATGAATCATCCTACCCCAAATTCGCCACAGGAAAACTAATCATCGTGGCCCACAGGAGAACTAATCATCTTGTTTCACAGTTGCCACGGGAGAACTAATCATCCCGGCCCACAGGAGAACTAATCAGCTTTTACGGATTTTGCCCTCTTCATCAGCTTTCTCGGCTGTTTCGATAGTTCCGGTAGTTTCGGCAGTTTTCGACAGTTCCGGCAGTTCTTGACAGTTCCTGGCAGTTCCGATAGTTCCTGGCAGTTCTGGCAGTTCCGGCTTCTGCCCTCTAGATTAAGGTAGCGTTATCCTTTAGGATATCTCCTCCTACTAAAACCCAAAGACAAGTAGAGAGGAAGAGATCCCAAGCGTATTGAAATGACTTTAAGGCCATGTCTATTTATACTAAAACGTTGAGCATAAGTGGGGTTTATTTGGTTGTTGGCTGACCTGGACGAATTGTCCCGTAACACAAATCAATTCATATCTCCATGAATACTTGTTGGAATCGGATGATCTTTAGATCAATCCTACACCTCTCGATGAGAGGGATCCAAGAAAAATATCAGCTTCCATTAATAAGATGACCCACATGGAGTTTGGCCCTAGTTGCCAATTTTAACACTGTCTCGCTTGGGGAGACGATAGGGTACAAAATTTCTATCCGTTGTTGGAATGACAATGGATCTTTCTGGTCATCATCGGGACTCTTGTATGATTCTATCGAATCAACTAACATCGTCTTCGTGATGGAGACTCATGCGAGCCCTGTTCGACCCCTCCCAGATATTGCAGGTCACCATTAGATCTCAGTTTGCAGGCAGGAGACGAGGAGCTCAAGAGGGGTCAAAGGATCAGGTGGAGTTGCTTGTTTAGCTAGTGACTTACTCCAGAACAAAGTATCTTTGGTAGCCGAAGATGAGTTTGCTAGGTTTATGTGGATTCGAATTAGCGTTGGACTCTCTCCTCCGAGGGACATCTACATTGCAGTTTGTTACTTCGCCCCAGCGTCTTCACCATTTGCTGTCCATAATGGCTCAAATGGGGATTCCTTTATAGACTTGTACACCGACATCACCCAGTACTGTGTTGTTGGGGAAGTCATCCTCCTAGGTGACTTCAATGCTCGCACTAGAGATCTCTAGATCCATCTCCACGACCGATCAAAGGATGTATTTTGTACCCAGGGGATAGATCCAAATTCAGTAGGGCTTCACTGGATGTCAAATGATGCTTTATGGCCCATTACACTTTATGGTAAACATATATTGCAATTGAGGAATCTTAGGAGTTGTTGATTCTAAATGGTCTCCCCTGTTTCCCAAACTCTCGCCTTTTCACTTGTCGACCATATGGCGGGGGTGCGAGTGTAGTTGATTATGTACTCGTTAGCCATAACTTGCTCCCTTTTATTCACCATCTCTCAGTCTCCCCCATCCCCCTTGCTGATCATGCACTTCTTTCCTTCTCTCTCTAGTTTGACTCTCCCCTTCCACTTAATCCATCCCCTTGGGGCCCACCTCGAACTACCTTCGTATTTGACGAAGGAGACCCTCACATTTTCTCCTCTACTCTACACAAGATGCTCTCATCGAAAACCTAGTTCTCTTGTTTGATTCTTCTTCCACTAAATACACCTGTCTTTCAACTACCATTTGGGAAACAACACTCAAATCCTTCCTCCACTCCACTCGTTCCACTTCCATCTCCCCTAAAGTTGGCTCTTGCACCTTGAACAAATGGTACGACGATGAATGCAAGACTCTGCATCGAGAACTTCGATATGATTTCACCCACTCCCAACCCTTCTACTCTGACCTCAAAGCTTCTTATCATCGTCTCCTTTGTCACAAGAAACGACTCTTTGTCTCCCATAGAAGATGAGAACTTTCTGCTCTCCTTGCCCACTCCCCTAAACAATTCTGGCATACCATCCTTCCCCGACGCCCCCCTCTTCCACCTGACCTCAACCCTACATCCATGTTCTCTCACACTTCCAACCTTTATGAGATTCCCGGGCAGGCCCAAATTCATGTTACCTCTCCACCCTCTTCCTGTTATCTATTCTCAGATAGATATATTAGAGAGGCCATTTGGGTGATGAACAACAACAAAGTAGCCGATGAGGAAGGATACCAAGCAGATTTCTTTAAGCATGGTTTCCGTGCTTTGGTTAGTTACTTGGCTGATCTCTTCAACCATGTAGTTCGTGAAGGTTTCCACCAACATGGGCACACCACATCATCCATCCGATCCACAAATCAAGTTCCAGCTAAAATCCCAATAACTACAAAACGATCATGGTGGGTCACATGTTCTCGAAGTTGTATTCTACTATTCTACATAGGAAGTTCTCCAGTGACCTTGAGCAAAGTGAACTTAGAGCTAGGGGACAGGTAGTTTTTCGACCAGATCATCATACCATTGACCACATCTTCACCCTTCACATCGTTATTGAGGAGGTGTGACACCGCTCTTCGAAAGTCTATTGTTGTTTCATAGATTTTCAGAAAGCTTTTGACTATGTTCCGAGGGAGGCCTTGCCCCAGAGACTCGAAGATATTGGCATCTCTACAACCCTATTGACCGTTATTATGCGCCTATATGAGTCCATTCTTGGTCATCTTCACGTAGCCCATGGGATGTTTGATTTCATTCGAAGCACGATTAGGGTTAAACATGGTTGTCCACTGTCCCCTACCCTGTTTAGGATCTATATTGATGAGTTGGAAGAATTTCTACACGAGCATATCCAGGACACTGATGGTTGCCTTCTTCACTAGGTTTTGATATCTATTCTACTCCTTGTGAATGACATGGTCCTCCTTTCCTCATCCCCAGAAGGATTATAGAGGCAGCTGGATGCCTTAGCTCTGTTTTGTGACCATCGACAGTTGACGGTCAACCTGGGTAAAACCAAGGTTATGATCTTCAATGGGGTGAAGAAAACATCAGACCTTCACTTTCTATTCAGGGGTGAGGAAATTGAGATCACCAGCACGTATACTTACTTGGGGGTGCAATTCTTAGGTCCCCACTTCAATTTGCGACCAACGCTTCAGCCTCGGATCAACAAAGGATATGGATCCTTAGCCCTTCTTGAGAGACAATGGTTTTGACATCACTTCCAAGACATCTCGTCCAAGATGAGCCTCTTGGACACCTTGATTCATCCCACTATTCTCTATGGCTCAAATATTTGGGGACCATCTTTACTTGAGTCGGACTGGGCTTCAGCTGAGAGAGTCTAGATTCTTCTTCTCCGCCGCATCATTAGGTGCAAACTGACAGTGCCGCAACACATCATCCTTGCAGAGTTTGGAGCTCAAATCCTTCGGCTTGAGACGGCCTTCAGATTGGTTTCATTCTTGCATCATGTCCAAGGGAACGTTATCCTTACTTGGCATATTGCTCTTCTGAGACTATTGCCCGTTCTAATCCCTCAGGCTCAGCTAGATGTTGGTTTACAGGAGTTTCAAACCTCTTAGAGTTAGTGGGAATTCAGTTGAATCGTCTCCCTCCTTCACGATATTCCTTAGATGCTCCTGGTCACCTTTTACCTACTAGACAGGGGCTAAACAAGATCATGAGGGAGGACATCTACAGGCAGTTCGTCCAGGTCACCTGGGTCAATCCTCTAGGAGGGTTGCACTCAAAGATGGCTTTCTACGCTGAGCACTTCTTGGAGTTGAGAGATGGGCTCATTGTTCGACCCTAGTATACGTTTAACCACTGGTTGCATGCTCTTCACATTCCTTTAGGCCAGTTCAAAGTAGGTTCTCATAGACTTCGGGTAGAGACAGACCACCTGGTGGATAGACTAGACAGACTTTGCCAAGTATGTCATTTATAGGAAGTGGAGACTGAGGTGCACTTCATCCTTGGTTGCCCTATCTACTACGAGATCAGATGAAGGTTTCATTGCTTGTTCAGGGATTCTCGAACCCTTGCTGACTTTTTCAGGTACCACGATCATAGATGTTTGGCCTTATATATGCAGGAGGCTCTTAGGTTTCGAGTGCACATTCTTCAGCCTCCCATCAGAACAGACCCCACATAGAGGATCACGACATTTTTCAGGGTACTACCTTCAGACAGAGGCACCAAGAGATCGATTGATACCATTACGTATCCAGACTCCAAATTAGTGAGGAGCTGTGGCATCTCACCCTGCCACACGAGATATCAGCAGCAGTTCTGTCTCAGATCCATTCCTGGGAGATAGAATAGGTCCTTGAGCATTCAACAGCGTGTGAAGCCACTAGGATACGATTTAGTGGACAGTCTGCACTTGCCATCGGCTCTTCATCGGGCCAACAAAGTTTGTTGAGCTTCTTCATTGTTATTCATTCAACCTCAGATGTTAGGAGAGATGTGTTTGATCCTTTATTAGCTCCTAGATCTTCTTTGCTAGGGCCAGATGTTGATTTACTTCATGCATTGTATCTTTTATAGGAGACCGTTTGGTTTTCCCGCTTTGTATATACATCAGTGTACTCAACGGTCCCTTTGACCTACTTTGTGGTCATTAGTTGGACATAAATATAATTATCTTTATCTTATCTTATCTATTATAGAAAGAAGTTAAAGCAAAAAACACAAGAAACCAGACTAAAGAGCACTGTAAACTTTTTTAAACTCGGGAAACTATGCATTGTATATGGAAGCTATGTATTGTAACTTGCAAGCCACCATGCTAGAGAGAATTGGTTGTACACACAGGCACGTGGGTTGCAGGCAAATGGATGCATACCCCACAATTGTCATTTGTTTTTATCATTTACATATTTTTAATACCCTTGTTTTTATCATTTACATATTTTTAATACCCGACCATTATTATTTAATTTTATTTGTTTATATTTTTTCAATTATATAATATATGATTGTTAACATTTTCATTGTTTCCCATTCAAACACATGGGTAGCATGCACGCCCATGTTGACACAAATCACTTATTTTCCCTAGTTGAATCAACTTATTTGCTATGTAATTCACAGGAAGAGCATGGCTAGATCTACTTATTTCATGTCTTATTCTAAGGAAGAGCACAACATAACTTGATATAATTACAAGTGAGTTTTTTTTCCATTATTAAAGGTTTGAGTGGATTTTTCGAGAGTTTTAGATCTTCTAAGGAGTTGGCATTGTCTATTGAACAAATTAGGTTGTGGTTTTGTGTTGTCTATCGAAGGATTCTATTGTAAAAGGGCTTCTTGGGAAAGGCAACGATAGAGTGATTTTTTCTCTAGTCCTAAGTATGGCACAGGCACAATTTGTTCTAAACAATGAAAATGGAACCCACTTTGCTACTTTCTATCCAGGTAACTTACATGTTGATATAAAGGTATACCATAAGTACCATCAAAGTTTTCTAATTGCAGAGAATTTCATTTATGTATAACACTAATCTGAGTTTATGTTACTTCTAGGTGTTTCCATCCACCTTTGGTGTAAAGGATTCTTTGGGAAATCTAAAAGTAAGTGACAACAACGTTGGCAATGCCTGCCCATACTATTGGATCTGTGATATGCGTGATCAATACTGACATCATGTCATGTAGCTTGATATCAATGGGTCTAGTACTGATGGTAGAAAGAGATGTAGACTAGTATTGGTTTTGTTTATCACTATCAGCGTTGAATAATGTTATATCATGTATATATTACTCTGCTTCAATGGAGTTCATACTATAGCTCTAGTCTTTATTATCCATGTAAATGATAAGGTTTCACGTGTTGGAATCAGTATGTGGTTAATAGAGTTGTTCACATGGTACTAGTGGTTTCATTCATCCTATCTTATTGATAACTAATATGCCTATAGTTAGCTAGTTAATAGTGTGTACTAATCTTAATGGGGAAGGTGTGACCATCGCTTGCCTTCTTTCTTTGAAGGAAGGAATAACTCGTACTCTGACCTTAACCCTCCGGGGAAAGGAGCAACATGCAACACCCGTGAGCGAGACTAATCCATTAGGGGGTGGCCTATTATATTCTCTTCTGTGTTATGTTTATCTGCTATGTTATGTGCCTAGTACCTACCTGCACCGTGCACTTGGAGCGGTTATCATCTCGGAAGAGCACTGAAACACGGGTTATGCTTACAACAAGGACATAAACGCAAGAGCAAAAGGAAAGTATGGGTAAACAACTACTATTACCAATGCTTCACCCAGAGACAAAAACACATTGGAATCAACGAATTATGAAACGAGATCATCTGCTGGTGGATCGACCTCTGCCTTAGCTGCTCTCTCCTCCTTAGCCCATGTCTTCGTTGCTTTATATGCCCCAACTGTTGCTCTATATGCCCCAACTGTTGCTTTCACCAGGTAAATTCAGTCAACTAGTTCTTCTGTTGGATCTAGAGAAACTAGCTCAGATGTTGGCTATGAGTCTAGAACCGAATCCACTGCTAGACCAATCGACTCAACTATTGGTATTGGTGCTGCTGGCTAAACTCCAACTAGTTTTCAAGCTACTAGATTTGCTACTCGATGCCGCTACTAACACTGGTTAGAGTGCATGGGAATTCGATGGTGTTATTTGGAAGTTCGTGAGTTTTTCTTATTTTATCCCATCAATCTTTGTTCATCAACCTTATCTTTGCTCCACTCACTTTGATGAGATGCAGAAGGGGGAGATTTGGGTAATGAAACCATCAATCATTTCAGCAGTTTATTCCTTAGTCGATTAAGCAATTGACTCTGCAACAATCCCTTATGTTGACTAAGATATAGGGCAGCACCAAGACCAGTGGTAGATTCAGATGTTCCAGATCGAGTTAATTGATAGTAAGAAGTCTGAGTTGCAGCCCTGGTTAATTGACTTTATGACTAAGTGATTGATCCACATACATTTGATTTAGTCGATTCAACAATTGATTTTTCTCATCTAGCTTGAGATGGAGAACCCATAGAGGCAGAGGTAGACTTCCTAGTTGACTGAGCGAAAGCACCCTAATTTTATACTTCTTGTTTGGTATTTTGCGAATTTGAAATGCGCATGCGTTTAAAGTAACTTGCCGAGTTTCCACGCATGCAGGGTTTCAGTTTTTAATTTGTTAAAATATTCAGTTTTTAGCTAAAACAATATTTGTACAGGGCTTGATTTTCATTTGCTATTGATCATATTAAGGCTTGTTTTTACGGGTATGATCTGTGATTCTTCCTTTTTAATGTAATCTTAATTAGAGATGTCTGGCCTTCTTCACAAGGGAAGTATTTCAAAAGGAACTCCTTGTACTTCCTTATTGCCTCGTTTGATTGAGGCAACACGCGGCCTGATTGTCTCTATATGCCTTATCCCAGCTAAAAGTCTTCAAAAGGAACTCCTTGTACTTCCTTATTGTCTCGTTTGATTGAGGCAACATGCAACCTGATTGTCTCCTTGTTTGATTGTCTTGTCTCGTTTAATCGAGGCAACAAGCAGCAAGCAAAGATTCACAAGTCTTCAGGTTCCAGGATTATGTGGCCTTGCATTACCTTAGTTTTATTATGTATTACTCTTGGATCTGTCTAATGCCCCAATTTTCATTTGATTTCCATACAGTTCATCAAGCATAAACAGTATCTATTTCATATTTCATATTTGTGATCCATTTTTTTCACAATCTCTTTTTGTTTACTTTCTGGGGTATGTTTTAAGGTTTAAATTCAATACAATGAGTATTTATCTCATATGTGATTTCTTTTTTCACTGGCAACTTCTTTTTTTATATAAGCTATTCACCCTCTATTAATGACATGTTACTGTTTTTAAGAAAACCTTCTAAATCTAGCAAACTTTCATAAATTGTTCAAGTAATTTTCCTAAGCAGGAACCCCTTTAATGTCATTACACATTCATGGGACTCACGCTGGGTGTTGTACTATTGGTAAATGATGTGCAGGTTATTTCTGGAATTAATTCAAGTCTTCTTATGATGGCCTCACTGTGTCTCATGCTATCCTTGGATCTTCAATGATCTATGGCATATACTGAAGCAACTGTATCCACTTTAAAACTGTCTAGAGTCAGTAGCATTATCATGCTGGTAGCCTATTCTACACATTTTTTCTTCCAATTAAAGACACAGGCAACTATTTGAAGAAGTCTAGGTAATTACTAAGTAATAAATTGTAATTATAACAATTGCATTGGTTTTGGCACTTGATAGTTATGGAAAATATAGTGTGGCTATTTCCACTTCACTTGATAGTTATGGAAAATATAGTGTGACTATTGCCACTTCACTTGATAGTTATGGAAAATACAGTGTGGCTATTTCCACTTCAGAGACTAGGCTGAAATAGAACCAAGATTTTTGTACAAAGTCTAAACCAGAGATGGAGCAACATCTCTTGTACAAAAGGGAATTCCTTGCTTTGTCTTCATAGTGCAATTAAACACATAACTCTATCTTATTTCACTTTCTTCCTTAATCTATATTTGGAAGTGGTCTTTATCTAACATGGTCTAATTGATATGATTTGGTATTGAGTTCTTATCATACTCTTTGTTCATAGTGCAATTAAGCACAGGATTTTGCACTTGATGTGATCTGGTATTGATTTCTTATCATACTTTATGTTCATAGTGCAATTAAGCACAAGATTTTGCACTCCCAATAAACAATAGTTCAAAGTTTTCAGATTCTAGTTGTGTTCTGTCATTTTATTTTCACATGGCCGATTTTCAAGCTAGTTTCTTCTAGAATTGCCCAAATTTCACTTTCTTTTTTAATCTACATTTGGTTTTGGGCCTTATTTAACATGGTCTAATTGATATGATTTGTTGAGTTCTTATCGTTCTTCAATATAATTGTCGATTTGAATTTATGAACAGATAATGTATGAACTGAAGGCAGGCAGAGTGGAGTAGAGCAAGTGCGTTGTTATGTTCTCAGATGGAAAAATAAATGAAAGGCAATGAGCTAACATGGTACAATCAAGTAAACAAATAATTCAGTCATAGAATCTATCTACTCACTAATAGAACTGTTACATTTATCGCCATGGATTTTTCCCCATTTATAGGTTATAAATCAAAATAAATTTCTCCTATTTATGAATCAAAATAAGTCATTCTTCACACTGTCACTCTTCAACCTTGCACATGCTCATTATTTTGCTACCTAGCTTTGAAATACAAAAACATTTTCTTGTTGCCATTCTTCAATGGTCCTTGCATGTGTAAAACAAAAATGCAAAAGAGATGAATGTAGTTGGTAAGGGAACTCCTTTATCATGATCATTTAAAGTCCACTTTTTTCCATATTCTGGCACCTTCCTGTACATAACAACCTATTCTAGAAAGGCATGGAGCAGGCTACTACTAGCCTTAGTCTGGTGCATGGACAAGTAGTTAAGCCCAAGAGGGGCAACTCTAGTCTTAACATGTTAAAAGATGAATTGGAAGACAATATATAAACTGAGTGAGAAACATATACGATATATAAATAGACAACTACATAGTCAAGAAATTTCTAGAGCAGGTATATATATAGTATACAATAGATAGCTACATAGTCAGAGACAGATTGAGTGTGTTACTAAGTCACCTGGCTACTCATCTCTATATATTTGCTTGAGCACATACATGAAAGATCATAGTAATAAATAGCTGGTTTAGATATTACATTAGAGTTTATGATGGTTTATGAAATTCACATAACTACACATGTACCATACACTAATAGCTACATAGAAGGTGATTGCTTAAATAGGAATCCTAGACTATGGAAGAAGATAATACCAATTGATGTATGGTTTAAGAGGATAGTTTATAAGATTTCGCATAACTACATTTATACTTGTACAAAGGGCAGAGGCTTAGAGGCTGCCCATGCACCATACAAGGCTCTATATGGTGATTTAGATTATGACAAGTACTGTTATGATCCTTAGTTGTTAATGCATGGTTTGTTTGACATTGATATGCATGGTTTGTTTTTTAATTGGTGGTTATGACGCAGGAGCATTCAGCCCAAGGAAAATCATTGTAAATTGTAGACACAGAGGATCATGCATTCTAGGAAATAGGTTTCATAAGTCTCAAGACAATGTAATATTTAGGCTTTTAAGTGGTTTAATTAGATAATGGGAGAATATGTAAATGCTCTCAAAATAAATAAATGAGAACATGAGTGGTAGAAGTCAAATCCAACTCTCTAGGAGAAAGAGAGAGCTTTTAGGAATTAATTAGAGTAGATATGGACCATTGAGCTGATAAGGAGACTTTTCTGCTTTAAAACAGAGGGAAGAGATGGAGTGGATAAATTCTGCCACATATGTATGCATGTAGCAAGTTTTAGGGCTTTATTTGAGTGATTTAAGGAAAGGATGGGATCAGTAATCCAATCCATGTTTCCATATAAGCTTATGTAAGCCTATGGGCAGAGGAGGCTACGAATAATAGAAATCAGGCCTGTGTGTGAGCGAGACCGAGGAGTCTCGAATGTAATCCTGCTTTTACATATATATATATATATATATAGAGAGAGAGAGAGAGAGAGTTATTTTTGAATTCCTCAAAAGAGGTGAATGCATATTTAAGTGTTGATTTGTCTGTGAATTCGTAGGCTCTATGACAGGGGTTTACGGATAGAGTTCTATAGAACATGCAAAGGAGACATTGAGGATTGTTCGAGCAGAATAACAAAGTGAAATTGGGTGAGACAGAACCCAAGTGGAACATAGAGAGGAGAACAATTCAGAAAATCGTAATGGACCATCAAGTCCCATTGAAGCATCAGAGTGACGCTCTGGAGTGAAAGAGAAGCTGAGAGCTCGAGGAGTTGAGTTTAGGAGAGTAATTGAGCTGAGAAATAGAATACCGGAAACCTTTAAAGAAACCCTTTGAGGAGAAGCTAAAATATGGAAAATTGAAGACTTAGCGGGAAAACTAAGTAAACTGAAGAGCGAGGAAAAGCATCACATTAGTGGGATTATCCTTGGAGAGTAAGTCTCGCAACCTAAATCCCTGTTTACACTGAAAAATTAGTGCAAAACACAGTCGGAACTAAGTTCTGAACGTGAATTATTATAGAGACTGGTTTATAGTGTTGAACTGGTAAATCCCCTCTGCGGACAGAGGCGATCCCACTAGCCCAACACGGGTCTAGCAACAATCACACAACGCTAACACGCAGGTTCCTAATTGCATGAATCAGAGAACGATGATGATGGCCTACCTGGATTCCAACGCTAGTAGTTGTAGAAGAATTGACGCTCCCATTCCTTTGCTCCGGTTGGTCACAATCCCCACGATCCACGTGAACGGACACCTGCACATGCAAAGAACGATACAAATACAAGCATAAAATCCAATATATGCAATTATATATCAGTCAGAAAAGATATAAATCAAATACCATTAAAAGACACATGAGTGGAACCATAATGATAGTCGTCTATTAATGAGTAAAAACAGAGAAAGATTACAACCAAAGGTTCTGACGTTGAACCTCCTCTGACTGGGAAAGCAGCTACATACGCCTTGCAAAGTGACCTCTTCTCTCTCAGAATTTTGGCAGCATAGCCCCTCTATACTTCTCAACTCTCACTATCACTCCAACATTACTTCAGCACTCACAATGACTCTAGCAAAAACTAGTTGGTTTAATGCAGGAGGACAATTATTTATAGACGGAGGAGGAAGGAGTATGCATTGTATCAGGACGCCTATTGAAGATTAGCATTATCCCTGAAAAGCCACTGAACTTAGTTGTCATGGATAAAAAGATGACACTCGACCTCTTTCATGAGGATTTTTCCCTCAGAGAACTCCATGAACAGAGAGGTAAAAACATATGAGTGCGCGCTGGCTAAAAATCATAACCAAATTTAGGTGGCGTGGGCTTTGCTCTATGACAGAGCGTTAATGGGCGCGCCCCCTTCTAAGGAACTGAGTCATTGGTGCGATTAAGACACTGTGAACCCGCGCTAATGGAAAAAGGGCACTTTTTAGGGATAATCTGCAAAAGGTGTCTTCAGGGAACATGAAGTACATACTCAGGGGAACATGATGCAAGTGTTTTTAGGTTATGTCACTGGTCACAGGTCCATAAATGTGTCCTCCAATGTACGAAAACAAGGGTAACAGGGACGGTGACCAACGGTGACAAATTACTGTGTAACAATAGTATTATCGGGTCCGGAGAACCAGTCGGATCAACAGTTTGAAGTATTCAAGGGCCAGTATAAAGGAACGCTGATACGCCAATAGCGATTAAGCGTGACAATCGAAGGTTAGGAAATTGGGAATTGACGTTCGGAGAAGGCGAAGGTCGCAGCAGAAGCGTGATGGAGCGATATGTTATGGAACCGACAACAATTATAAGCACCGGTGTATAACTTTTGAAGTCCTCTTATTATATGATTCAACGAAAGGTTAGTGCAATGCCTTTGTATTGTGTAAAGTGTTGCGCTGGCCTTTTAACATAAAGCGTGTGTTATTGCTCTGATAATCAGAGATCGGAGTAGGAGAAAGTGGATGGTGTATATGTGTTTAAGATTGTGAAGGTCCCAATAGCCGATAGTGATTGCAATAGAGGTTTTAACCTCGAAATATGTGCAAAGGCCATATTAAGGCAAAAAGGGTTATTTGCAGAGTTTCCCTTGTAAACATATGTGTCCTTTGTAAATGAGTTAAGAAGGGAAAAAGCGTTGATAGTGCATTCGTGCGATATAGCATATATTAACCAAGATTTAGAAGGGGAAGGTTATATATGCATGGATAAAAGGATTTAAAAGGTTCTGAAGGGTATTGATATCTGATAGGAGGTTTCAAGCGGGGTGATTGAAGTTCCTATACACAAAAACTGATAAAAGGGCCAATTGACCATTTATGGTATGAATATTTGACTCCATTGTAGAGTTAAATATCTTGAGACAGTTGTGGATGCATTACTGATAAATGCATACTATGGGTATGTGCGGGTGTTACCCATACCCTGTACTATTAATGGTATCAGAGCAGATTTGTAATTTGTAAGGAAGACTTTTGAATTTTTGGAAGACTGTAACATTCCAGCAGAGGCTTGGAGTAGACAAGAACAGAGGATTCCTTGAAGGAAATAGCACTGGGAAACCAACCAGAGGACAATCCATTCAAAGTGCAGAAGAATGGGTGAAACAAGATCATGCTGAGATCTTGAAGGTGAGGTAACGTTTTCTGTTTTAAATTAAGAATGTGTGTTTTTATGCTAATGCACAGGTGACAACAAAAGTGTTGGCATTATGATACAGGTGTTGTCCTTGATGGAAACTCACTCAAATGACAGATCATAGTGCAATAGGTCAATAGCAAAGAATTAATGATCAGAGAGAGGTATACGCAGGTTCACCTTGACAAAGAAGCGTATACACGCCGGTTAACAGACCAAAAGGTGCGTATAACGTACACACGCACTTTCACAGAAGGAAAGACGTGTATATCTTGGAAAACTAAGTTTTGGTCCAAGGTATTTGGTCCATGGTATTTTGATCCATGGTATTGGTCCAAGGTATCTGGTCCAAAGTATTGACCCTAGGTATTTGGTCCAAGGTATTGGTACTAAGTGGTTTTGGTCCATGGTATTGATAAAGGCCTAACAATATAAAAGGAGGAGAAGATCATTAGGCTAGGTGTGCAAGTATCAAATATGTGATGAAGTGTGCAATCCAGCATGCATGTTATGGGTTTGTGATGTTTTGCTTAATCTCAACTAAGGATGCACCTATGTGGATGATGACGGATGATGGATCAAGATCATGAAGACTAACATGCATTGTCATTATATGGAGTATCCAGTATGAAAATTTATGAAATGTGGTCCCTGGAAGAAAAGAGAAGGTCGTAGCCTTCTATAGGCTGGCGCCTACGTACTGGTAAACATATGGGCCAGTACAAGAGCTAGGGGGTTGTAGCTTCCTTCCAATAGAAGATGGAGAATGAGAGAAGGTTGTCTCCTTCTGCAGGTGGGTGCCTGCATACTGGTATGAGTCTGTGCCAGTACAAAATTGTAAACAGGTTTTTCTTATATTAAAAGAAGACAACAACAGGTGGTTTTTGTCTCGCATTGGGTTTCCACCTTAAACCTTGGTGTTCATGTGTGTCTCTTATGTGTGATGGTTTGTTCTTTTTTTACTGCACCTGGTTACTATTTATATGGTTAATGAAGTACTAATGCACTAATTAATGATCAACTTATGATAAATTAACTGAATCATAAGTTTGTTGGATATATGCTAGTTGCATTAAATACAGTTGCGTGTACATGCGAGTTCCCTTAATTGAAGTAGCGTATATGAATCAGAGTATGGAAATGAAAAAGTTATTGATTTGCTAAATACTGATTCACCCCCCCTCTCAGTATTATTTCCAACAATTGGTATCGGAGCAGGTCCTTCAGAAGAAGTTTGATTGCTTGACGGGAGATCCATCAAAATGAATAATCAAGAGAGCATGGGATCCATCAGACCACCAATCTTTGATGGGATCAATTTTGTTTACTGGAAAGTAAGAAAGCATATCTACAATCGCTTGGAACGGATGTTTGGGAAATTGTCGAAAAAGGATATACATTTTCAACAACAATTCCAACAGATATGACAGGTAAAAAGGATTATGAAATCAATGCCAAAGCCGTCAAGATTTTATTGGGAAGTTTGTCAAAATCATAGTTTGTCAAGGTCATGCAGCTCAAATCAACTAAAGAAATATGGAACAAAATTGTTCTGAGCTACGAAGGAGACTCTCAGGTAAAACGTGCTAAGCTTCAAACTCTCAAAATTCAGTATGAAACTCTTAAGATGCATAGTGATGAAAGCATAGCTAGTTAATTCCTACGTATATATGAGGTTGTCAATTGTATGAAGAATCTAGGTGAAGAAATTAAGGAAGTTGTCTTAGTTGAGAAAGTTTTGAGATCCTTGTTTGCTAAAATTTGAACCCAGAGTGTCTGCCATAGAAGAAAAATAGGTTCTGCAGAATATCACTATGACGCAGCTTCACGGAATCTTAACTGCCTTTGAGATGAGAAAAGGAGGACCATCAGATAAGAGAGAAGTCATATTTAAAGCATCAACAAAGGGAAAAGAAAAACTCAATGAATTAGGACACATTTCAGAAGAAGAAGATGAGGTAAATTTTGTCAAGAAGCTTCAACATGGTTCTGGAAGGTTCAAAGGTAAGCTACCTTTCAAATGCTTTTCTTGTGGTAGAATTGGTCATTACGCTGCTAGATGCCCTCATAACAAAGGAAAGATGTCTGAAGAAGGTAATAGAAGTTATTATACTCATGATGATAGTGATGACTTGTCCAATAGTGATGAAGATGATCAAGAAATTAAACCACTCATGGCATATGAAAATAATGGCTCAGAAAAGGAAGATTTCCTTAAAGAAATCGGTCAACTTAAAATCAGTTTAGTAGAAAAGGATAGAGTCATAAAAATAGTGACACATCAACTCACTGAAAAGGACAAACACAATGAAGTGTTAGAATGTGAAGTGGTAAGTCTAAGAAATGAACTTGAAAAGACAAAGACTTTGAATCTTAGATTTGCTAAAGGATCAAAAACATTAGATGAAATCCTCAAAGTTCAGCATTCGCCCATTATAAAGACTGGTCTTGGTTTTCATTAAGGTGAATCTAGTTCACAAGGTAAGGTAAGAAAATCCAATGAAAAATCTGAGATGCTCAACAAGGAAATAGAAAGTCAACCCCATCAACAACCAAGGAAAGAGATTCTTCAAGGAAAATCTTTTACTCCTAATTGTGGAAGTAATAGTTAGTTATTTCCTTCAAAGAATGATGTTGAATTTTTTATATGTCATAATTTGGACATGTTGTAGCCAAATGCAGAAGTAGAATGGTTCAAGACCATCACACAAAAAAATTATCAAGTTCCAGGTACTTTAAGGGATATTATTTTGCTTGCAATATGTTTGGTCACAAAGTTATTTATTGCAACAAAAGGAATATGAAACATGTAAGATGTTATGCGTGTAACAAGTTTGGACATAAAGTAAAGGAATGCAGGAGAAAAAATTGGACACCAAACCAAAAGGAGCATACATCATCTCAATCCCAGGTATTGAAGAATACAAAATCATTGTCAAAAAGATGTGGCATAGCTCAGTTTGTAGACATAACAGACTCAGGGGACGCTGAAAGTGTAAATCTTCAGTATTCCAATTTTCATACGCACCTATTATGAAGAGAAGTCACGTATATACGCGAGTTAGACGCTGCACAGTCGCGTATATGGTGTTCTGGGGAAAAAGTAGCGGTATAGACTACGGAAAAGGAGTATGATATGGTTCAATCGCTTATCTGCTCTGTTTGATGATGGTATGGCATAGGTTAAGGGGGAGCATATGATTCTAATAATGCATTGTTGGCATTATCTTAGAAGATCTTGGTACAAATCTGCATAATTGTCTTGATTCAGGTGAATCTTTTGATGATTGAAATATACAGGTTGCTGATGTTGCTGACAGATGCTTATGGTGCAGATAATATATGGTGTATGATAGTTGATGACTATCATGGTCTTGTCTAGGTCTTTGGTCTAAATATCATGTATATCTTTTAAAGACCCATGAGTCATATGATGTAATTTGTACCCCCTTATGAATGGGAAGGATGATGTAATAATTTCTATTTTAGTCATGTATAAACATTTGGTATATCCCCACTTGGTTGGGTGGATGAGTCAAATTTGGTATATCCCCACTTAGTTGAGAGATGGATGTATGAGTCATTGGTGATAGGAAGGTCATTGGTGATGTATGTATAGAGTCATGTTATTCTTTTGAAAAATATTTCTGTAGAGTCTGCATGTGCTTAGGGGGAGCAAGGATGGTTTAGTACATCTTATCATCTACAAAGGGGGAGTTCAATCAGAGACTTCAACATGTACTTAGAGGGAGTATGGACAGCATAATGTATATCAAGGGAGAGAATATCTTGATCCACCCTTTGCCTTTGATGTCAAAGGGGGAGAGTGACTTGGTGTTGTTGTTGCCATCAAGTCCAAAGGGGGAGATTGTTGGCATTATGATACAAGTGTTTTCCTTGATGGCAACTCACTCAGATGACAGATCATAGTGCAACAGGTCAATAGCAGAGAATTAATGATCAAAGAGAGGTATACGCAGGTTCACCTTGACAAAGAAGCGTATACACACGGGTTAACATACCAAAAGGTGTGTATAATGTACACATGCACTTTCACAGAAGGAAAGGTGCGTATATTTTGGAAAACTAAGTTTTGGTCGAAGGTATTTGTTCCATGGTATTTTGATCCATGGTATTGGTCCAAGGTATCTAGTCCGAAGTATTGACCCTAGGTATTTGGTCTAAGGTATTGGTACTAAGTGGTTTTGGTCCATGGTATTAAGAAAGGCCTAACACTATAAAAGGAGGAGAAGGTCATTAGGCTAGGTGTGCAAGTATCAAATATCTGATGAAGTGTAAGATCCAGTATGCAGGTTATGGGTTTGTGATGCTTTGCTTGATCAGAACTAAGGATGCACCTATGTGGATGATGACGGATGATGGATTGGGATCATGAAGACTAAAATGCATTATCATTATATGGAGTATCAAGTATGAAAATTTATGAAACATGGTCCCTGGAAGAAAAGAGAAGGTCGTAGCCTTCTGTAGGCCAGTGCCTACATACTGGTAAACATATGGGCTAGTACAAGAGTCAGAGGGTTATAGCTCCCTTCCAGTAGAAGATAGAGAACGAGAGAAGGTTGTAGCCTTCTGCAGGTGGATGCCTGCGTACTAGTATGAGTCTGCGCCAGTACAAGATTGTAAACAGGTTTTTCTTATATTAAAAGAAGACAACAGGAGATGGTTTTTGTCTTGCATTGGGTTTCCACCTTAAACCTTGTGTTCATGTGTGTTTCTTATGTGTGATGTTCTGTTCTGTTTTTACTGCACCTAGTTACTATTTATATGGTTAATGAAGTACTGATGCACTAATTAATGATCAACATATGATGAATTAACTAAATCATAAGTTTGTTGGATATATGCTAGTTGCATTAAATACAATTGCGTGTACATGTGAGTTCCCTTAACTGAAGTAGCGTATATGAATTAGAGTATGGAAATGAAAAATTTATTGATTTTCTAAATACTGATTCACCCCCCCCCCCCACCCAATACTTTTTCCAACAAAGAGAAGCTGTGAGAGAAGAACCAGGTGAGTTCTTGAAGACAGTGTAAGGAGAATACTCTAAAAGAAGAAGTGCCAGTGAACCTGAAGAATCCAACAAGAGATTGGATAGAGAGGACAACTGAAGTGTTTTCAAAAGAGAGTGAGAGATTGCAGAAGTCTAGAAGGATCAAAGGTGTGCTAAAAAAGAAGAGGTTCCAGACAGAGGACCAATGCTTACCAAAAGACTGAGTGAGGAGAGTTTAGTGAGGTAAGATTGTAGCCAAGAGGACTAGCTGTTGCAGAGGCTTGTTGCAAAGGACCTCATGAAGAAATAAAAGAAGAAGATGACTACTGATAGTTATAGGAGAGGTTCAGAGAGAAGCGACAGTAGAGGATATAAGAAAGAGGATACCAAAGCAAATGGCAAGAGGATGAGTCAAGAATAAATTGACAAAGAGGTTGCTGAATTAAAAGAACAACTCAATGCATTAAGGAGAATGCTTGAGGAAAGCTAGAGATTACGTTGGATCTTGAGGAAGAAGCCAGTGGATTGGCATGAGATGTAGAGAAGGCTACAACAAAAGCAAGTAAAATGGCTGAAGGAAAAACTCAAGGAAATTGAGTTGGAAATGGAAATGGAAGAATCCATTTGTGAACCAGAACAAGGAGAATTTCTGGGAGAAAGTGAAGATGAAGACTTGAAGACTGAAACTTCAAGTGAGACCAAAAGGTCTTATGATTTTAAATTTGACAATTTGTGTATGTTTGTAGGTGAAGGACAATTGGCTAATATTGTCATGAAGAAGGAAAAATACTAGAAGAATCAAAATTATGTTATGGAAGAAGATGAGGTAGATAGATCTCATATATAGCTGGAGGAAGATGTCAAGCAACCAAGTGAAGGGCTTGAGGAGATTGAAGAAGAGACAATCGCAGAATTTCTGAATCATATGAATGATTTAGAACAGCAAGGAGATATGATGGTTGAACCATCAAGTGAGACCATAGGGTCTTATATTTTTAAAACTGATAGTTTATGTATGATGGCAGATATTGCAGGAGAAAAACAGCCATTTGGAGATATCTTCAGAGAAGATAAACAGCAAGGGACTGAAGGCAAGCTTGAGGAAGATACTATGTTAGCCAAAAACATAGTAAAGGATCATCAATTCACTATGATGATAGGCACAGTGGAGATAGCCATGGAAACTGTTGAGACAGACAGTAGGGAAGAAGGACATCAACTGAAAGATGTTAAGAAGGAGAAACCCTATGCAAAGGATTTAACCTTGGGAAAATGAACACTAACAAAGGAGTGTTTTGAAGAGGATGGACAGTCTTTTGAAGATGTCGAAAGTCTGGAGGAGTACTCTAGGATAAAAGAGTATGATGGAGAAGACCTCTTGAATGAGGGAAGTAGTGATTTGCTATAGCAGAAAGACCTTGAGAATACAAGGTTCGAAGGAAGACAGTATGTTAATACTGTAACACAAGATGTAAAGGATGAACCTGGAAGAAGAGAGCATTGTGATGAAGTGCTTGCTAAGTGTGAAGAGGAGATTAAACTATTGGAGAAACTGATGAGAGAACCCGATAGTAGAACAAAAGCTGCAGTTACAGTTTCTGAAGATAAAGATGTGTCTCAAGTAGCCATGGAGACAGAAAGATGCAATAATTTGTTTGCAGGTTCATTAAAAATCATGAATGAGTATGAGTGTGTGATCAAAGAGATTGAGTAGAGATTGTTTGAAGATGGTAAACAATTTCAAAGTGAAGATAACCAGCAACATGTTAAAGGAGGAGAAGTTCACTACTGTGAACCCAAGCATGAAGACATCATTAAAACAGATGGTGTGAAAAAGAGACTAACTGACAATCTCATGAATTCTGCTGAGAATTCGAATCAACATACTGATGTGCTGACAGAGAAGAAGGAGAAAAGAAAGAAGTAAACAAAATTGTTGCCAAAGGAAGATAAGGCACAATAACCTTATATTTTTTATTTTAACAAGTTTTTTGAGTGTGCAGGTTTTGTTGCAAATGCTGGAGGAGATTTGGCACAAGTGAACAACCAAATAAAGATGGAAGAAGGAGATTCTGTGGAAGAATTCGATCCATGGAGTAAAGAAGTTAAATTGCTGGAAATAATGTTGAACATTCATGATTTAATCATGAAAGAGGGTAAGGATGATAGGGAGGTAGCAAGTAAACCAAAGAATGAAGCAAGTAAAGCAAGAGTCAGTAAAGAAAACCAAGCAAAAATGGAGGAAAAGTCTACAACAATGTCTACAATGGAAACAAGCAAAGCCAGTGTAGAAGACAGCAGCAACAACCTGGAACAAAGAAATATGAACCAGAAGATGGACCAGCCCAAAGATATGTTGGACATAGAAATTGAAGAAATATGGGAGCTGATGATGAAGCAATTCAAATGGAGGAAAATGGTAGCAGCAGGAAGCAAGATCAATCAAAACTTGAACCTGATTGACAAGAAGAAGAAGACAACAAACATACAGCAGCAGCAAAGGAACAAAGCATATGGAAAGTTACAGAACAAAGTATGGGAGACCAAGAATAGAAGACACATGATCAGGAGATCATGAATATTTTCTACTTTGGGAGTCTGATGCAGGAGCATTCAACCCAAGGAATATCATTGTAAATAGTTCACATAGGGTGTCATGCATTTTAGGAAATAGGTTTCCTAAGTCTCAAGACAATGTAATATTTAGGCTTTTAAGTGGTTTAATTATAATGGGAGAATATGTAAATGCTCTCAAAATAAATAAATGAGAACATGAGTGGTAGAAGTCAAATCCAACTCTCTAGGAGAAAGAGAGAGCTTTTAGGAATTAATTAGAGTAGATATGGACCATTGAGCTGATAAGGAGGCTTTTCTTCTTTAAAATAGAGGGAAAAGATGGAGTGGATAAAGTCTGCCACATATGTATGCATGTAGCAAGCTTTAGGGCTTTATTTGAGTGATTTAAGGAAAGGATGGAATCAATAATCCAATCCAAGTTTCCATATAAGCTTATGTAAGCCTACGGGCAGAGGAGGCTACGAATAATAGAAATCAGGCCTGTGTGTGAGTGAGACCGAGGAGTCTCGAATGTAATCCTACTTTTACATTAATATATATATATATATATTATAGATATAGAGAGAGAGAGTTATTTTTGAATTTCTCAAAAGAGTTGAATGCGTATTTAAGTGTTGATTTGTATGTGAACTCGTAGGCTCTGTGACAGGGGTTTACAGACAGAGTTATATAGAACACGCTGAGGAGACATTGAGCACTGTTCGAGCAAAATAGCGAAGTGAAATTGGGCGAGACAGAACCCAAGTGGAACATAGAGAGGAGAATGATTCAGAAAATCGTAATGGACCATCGAGTCCCATTGAAGAATCAGAGCGACGCTCTGGAGTGAAAGAGAAGTTGAGAGCTCAAGGAGTTGAGTTCATAAGGGTAATTGAGTTGCGGAATAGAATACCCAGAATCTTTAAAGAAACCCTTTGAGGAGAAGCTAAAATATGGAAAACTGAAGACTTAGTGGGAAAACTAAGTAAACTGAAGAGCGAGGAATTAGAATACTAGTGCACAAGAACCGTTTGATCAATGGATCAATAGTCCAGATGATTTCTTTGAAGAAGGAGGCAATGCATCGCATTGGCAGGATTATCCTTGGAGAGTAAGTCTCGCAACCTAAATACCTGTTTACACTAAAAAATTAGTGCAAAACACAGTTGGAACTAAGTTCTGGACGTGAATTATCATAGAGACCGATTTATAATATTATCGGGTCCAGAGAACCAGTCGGATCGGCGGTTTGAAGTATTCAAGGGCCAATATAAAGGAACGTCAATACACTGATAGTGATTAAGAACTAATCGGTGATCGGAGGTTCGGAAATCAGCAATCGGCGTTCGGAGAAGGTGAAGGTCGCAGCGGAAGTGTGATGGAGTGATATGTTATGGAACCGAGGACAATTATAAGCGCCAGTGTATAACTTTTGAAGTCCGCTTATTATATGATTCGGCGGAAGGTCAGTGCGATGCCTTTGTATTGTGTAAAGTGTTGTGTTGGCCTTTTAACGTAAAGCGTGTGTTATTGCTTCGATATTCGGAGATCGGAGTAGGAGAAAGGGGATGGCGTATATATGTTAAGACTATGGAAGTCCCGATAGCTGATAGTGATTGCAATAGAGGTTTTAACCTTGAAAGATGTGCAAAGTCTGTATTAAGGAAAAAAGGGTTGTTTGTGGAGTTTCCCTTGTAAACGTATGTTTCCTTTGTAAATGAGTTAAGAAGGGAAAAAGCGCCGATAGTGCAATTCGTGCGATATAGCATATATTAACCAAGATTTAGAAGGGGAAGGTTATATATGCGTGGATTAAAGGATTTAAAAGGTTTTGAAGGGTTTTGATTTCCAATAGGAGGTTTCAAGCGGGGTGATTGAAGTTCCTATCATAGGAACTAATAAAAGGGCCACTTGACCATTTATGGTCTGAAGATTTGACTCCATTGTAGAGCTAAATATCCTGGGAAAGTTGTGGATGCATTACTGATAAATGCATACTGTGGGTATGTGCGGGTGTTACCCATACCCTACACCAGGGTATATGTATGCTTTCTTGGTTTTTTATACTACTATGATCCTTGGTTGTTAAAATTCTTTGTTTTTTAATTGGTGG
This sequence comes from Pinus taeda, assembly GCA_000404065.3. Lineage (NCBI taxonomy): Eukaryota > Viridiplantae > Streptophyta > Pinopsida > Pinales > Pinaceae > Pinus > Pinus taeda. The sequence continues at coordinate 103,088 of APFE031056831.1, read as the reverse complement.
TAATATGCATGCTTTCTTTTCTCATTTGTTGTTCTCTAAGGCTCACGCTCCATTCTTCTTTGTTGTTTCCATGGTTTTCTTTTTCCTAGGGCTCAAGCTCAGTTCTCTTCATGTTCAGGATCAACTTTCATTTGCCATTTTCTAGGGTTCAATTTAGAAGTTCAGCAAGTGCAATCTACAAGTCAAGCAAGTTGTAACCACTTCTTAAAAAAAGTGGGGTTCAATTCTCATTTTCTGATTTCTAGGGCTCGAACTCACTTTTGATTTGTTGTTTTCCTTGTTTCCTTTTTTCTAAGGCTCAAGCTCAATTTTCATTTGCTATTTTCTAGGGTTCAGTTCACAAGTATAGTGGAATCTACAAGTCAAGCTAGTTGTGACCACTTCTTAAAAGAACTGGGTAGTAAATCGATCTTCACATAGGTGCATCAGTCTTCTTAGGAGTTTGTTGTCATCAAATCCATGATTAGGTGCACTTGTGGAGTCCATACGTTTTCCACGCCTCCACCCTTCTCACTTAAGAATATTTAGTTGCAACAGGTATACTAGGGAGTCCAAAGGTGTGGATACTAGGGAGTCTAGAGGTGCTCCACACCTCCACCCTGCTTATTGAGAATATTTAATTGTCACAGGCGTGCTAGGGAATCCAGAGGTATTCCACAAATCCACCCTGCTTGCTTGATTATTCAGCTAGGGAGCCTTGAGAATATTTAATTGTCCCAGGTGCTCTAGGCAATCTAGAGGTATTCCACACCTCCACCTTGTTTGCTTGAGAATATTCAGCTAGGGAGTACCTAAGTCTCAGTGTTAACTCAAGTTCAACCACCTTGTATCTTATTGCTAGAAGACATACCTGTGGGCTCCTACTTCATATTTTTGAGGGCCAAGAAATAAGCCTCTTAGGTATTTTTGAGGGCCAAGAAATAAGCCTCTTAGGTATTTTTGAGGGTCAAGAAATAAGCCTCTTAGGTACAGGTTTCAAATTTATGGAAAAAGATAGTTACAAATTCTTCCCAAGTGATCATGTATGAACATAAGTCTCAGTGTTAACTCAAGTTCAACAAGTGATGCTTTGCTTGATCAGAACTAAGGATGCACCTATGTGGATGATGACGGATGATGGATTGGGATCATGAAGTCTAAAATGCATTATCATTATATGGAGTATCCAGTATGAAAATTTATGAAACGTGGTCCCTGGAAGAAAAGAGAAGGTTGTAGCCTTCTGTAGGCCAGTGCCTACATACTGGTAAACATATGGGCTAGTACAAGAGCCAGGGGGTTGTAGCTCCCTTCCAGTAGAAGATAGAGAACGAGAGAAGGTTGTAGCCTTCTGCAGGTGGATGCCTGCGTACTGGTATGAGTCTGCGCCAGTACAAGATTGTAAACAGGTTTTTCTTATATTAAAAGAAGACAACAGCAAATGGTTTTTGTCCTGCATTGGGTTTCCACCTTAAACCTTGGTGTTCATGTGTGTTTCTTACGTGTGATGGTCTGTTCTGTTTTTACTGCACCTGGTTACTATTTATATGGTTAATGAAGTACTAATGCACTAATTAATAATCAACATATGATGAATTAACTAAATCATAAGTTTGTTGGATATATGCTAGTTACATTAAATACAGTTGTGTGTACATGTGAGTTCCCTTAACTGAAGTAGCGTATATGAATTAGAGTATGGAAATGAAAAAGTTATTGATTTGCTAAATACTGATTCACCCCCCCCCCCCCCCCACCCAATACTTTTTCCAACAAAGAGAAGCTGTGAGAGAAGAACCAGGTGAGTTCTTGAAGACAGTGTAAGGAGAATACTCTAAAAGAAGAAGTGGCATTGAACCTAAAGAATCCAACAAGAGATTGGACAGAGAGGACGAATGAAGTGTTTTCAAAAGAGAGTGAGAGATTGCAGAAGTCTAGAAGGAGCAAAGGTGTGCTAAAAAAGAAGAGGTTCCAGATAGAGGACCTATGCTTACCAAAGGACTGAGTGAGGAGAGCTTAGTGAGGTAAGATTGTAGCCAAGAGGACTAGCTGTTGCAGAGGCTTGTTGCAAAGGACCTCATGAAGAAAGAAAAGAAGAAGATGACTACTGATAGTTATAGGAGAGGTTCAGAGAGAAGCCACAGTAGAGGATATAAGAAAGAGGATACCAAAGCAAATGGCAAGAGGATGAGTCAAGAAGAAATTGACAAAGAGGTTGTTGAATTAAAAGAACAACTCAATGCATTAAGGAGAATGCTTGAGGAAAGCTAGAGATTATGTTGGGTCTTGAGGAAGAAGCCAGTGGAATGGCATGAGATGTAGAGAAGGCTACAGTAAAAACAAGTAAAGTGGCTGAAGGAAAAACTCAAGGAAGTTGAGTTGGAAATGGAAATGGAAGAATCCATTTGTGAACCAGAACAAGGAGAATTTCTGGGAGAAAGTGAAGATGAAGACTTGAAGACTAAAACTTCAAGTGAGACCAAAAGGTCTTATGATTTTAAATCTGACAATTTGTGTATGTTTGTAGGTGAAGGACAATTGGCTAATATTGTCATGAAGAAGGAAAAAGACTAGCAGAATCAAAATTATGTTATGGAAGAAGATGAGGTAGATAGATCTCATATATAGCTGGAGGAAGATATCAAGCAACCAAGTGAAGGGCTTGAGGAGATTGAAGAAGAGACAAGAGCAAAATTTCTGAATCATATGAATGATTTAGAACAGCAAGGAGATATGATGGTTGAACCATCAAGTGAGACCATAGGATCTTATATTTTTAAAACTGATAGTTTGTGCATGATGGCAGATATTGCAGTAGAAAAACAACGATTTGGAGATATCTTCAGAGAAGATAAACAGCAAGGGGCTGAAGGCAAGCTTCAGGAAGATACTATGTTAGTCAAAAACATAGTAAAGGATCATCAATTCACTATGATGATAGGCACAGTGGAGATAGCCATGGAAACTGTTGAGATAGACAGTAGGGAAGAAGGACATCTACTGAAAGATGTTAAGAAGGAGAAACCCTATGCAAAGGATTTAACCTTGGGAAAATGAACACTAACAAAGGAGTGTTTTGAAGAGGATGGACAGTCTTTTGAAGATGTCGAAAGTCTGGAGGAGTACTCTAGGAGAAAATAGTATGATGGAGAAGACCTCTTGAATGAGGGAAGTAGTGATTTGCTATAGCAGAAAGACCTTGAGAATACAAGGTTCGAAGGAAGACAGTATTTTAATACTATAACACAAGATGTAAAGGATGAAGCTGGAAGAAGAGAGCATTGTGATGAAGTGCTTGCTAAGTGCGAAGAGGAGATTAAACTACTGGAGAAACTGATGAGAGAACCCGATAGTAGAACAAAAGCTGCAGTTACAGTTTCTGAAGATGAAGATGTGTCTCAAGTAGCCATGGAGACAGAAAGATGCAATAATTTGTTTGCAGGTTCATTAAAAATCATGAATGAGTATGAGTGTGTGATCAAAGAGATTGAGTAGAGATTGTTTGAAGATGGTAAACAGTTTCAAAGTGAAGATAACCAACAACATGTTAAAGGAGGAGAAGTTCACTACTGTGAACCCAAGCATGAAGACTGATCCGGATTTAAATAGGAACACAATAGATTACAGAGATAACCATAAATACAGAGATGCGATAACCATAAATAAAGAGATGCAGCGGAAATAACACTTCATTTCATTAATGGAGAATACCGAAATATGCTTACAACCAGAATTGGAAATACCAGCTAGGACGATGGTAGCTTATCTCTGAGAAGAGATGTGTGGCTACATGTCTCTGAACTGTTCCGAACTTGTGTTACAATGAGGCTCGAAGGCCTATTTATTATTGAGAAACAATGGAAAACCCTTCACATTCCAAAACCGACCTTAGAAGATGAAACGCCAAATTGTGGGCCCCGTTTTGGGTAAATTGGTACATCAATTTCCCGGGGTCATAACTTTGGCATACGATCTCCGTTTGACGCGTATGATAGCTCGTTAGAAAGATCTATCCGAGAACTACCATTGT
>APFE031056831.1:85586-96561 GCA_000404065.3 Pinus taeda | reverse complement strand
AAAAACTGCTAAAAATAGTAAGTTGTGCTACAATTAAGGAAACTGAAAATGCTGAGAAAGAAAATGGTGGGGGTCCAAATGGACTTGGCAGGTGGCCACCAATATCCACCTGGATCAAAGACATCATTAAAACAGATGGTGTGAAAGAGAGACTAACTGACAATCTCATGAATTCTGCTGAGAATTTGAATCAACATACTGATGTGCTGACAGAGAAGAAGGAGAAAAGAAAGCAGCAAACAAAATTGTTGCCAAAGGAAGATAAGGCACAATAACCTTATATTTTTTATTTTAACAAGTTTTTTGAGTGTGCAGGTTTTGTTGCAAATGTTGGAGGAGATTTGGCACAAGTGAACAACCAAATAAAGAGGGAAGAAGGAGATTCTGTGGAAGAATTCAATCCATGGAGCAAAGAAGTTAAATTGTTGGAAATAATGTTGAACTGTCATGATTTAATCATGAAAGAGGGTAAGGATGATAGGGAGGTAGCAAGTAAACCAAAGAATGAAGCAAGTAAAGCAAGAGTCAGTAAAGCAAACCAAGCAAAAGTGGAGGCAAAGTCTACAACAATTTCTACAATGGCAAGAAGCAAAGCCAGTGTAAAAGACAGTAGCAACAACCTGGAACAAAGAAATATGAAGCAGAAGATGGACCAGCCCAAAGATATGCTGGACATAGAAATTGAAGAAATATGGGAGCTGATGATGAAGCAATTCAAATCGAGGAAAATGGTAGCAGTAGGAAGCAAGATCAATCAACACTTGAACCTGATTGACAAGAAGAAGAAGACAGCAGACATACAGTAGCAATAAAGGAACAAAGCATCTGGAAAGTTACAGAACAAAGTATGGGAGACTAAGACTAGAAGACACATGATCAGGAGATCATGAATATTTTCTACTTTGGGAGTCTGATGTAGGAGCATTCAACCCAAGGAATATCATTGTAAATAGTACACATAGGGGGTCATGCATTTTAGGAAATAGGTTTCCTAAGTCTCAAGACAATGTAATATTTAGGCTTTTAAGTGGTTTAATTAGATAATGGGAGAATATGTAAATGCTCTCAAAATAAATAAATGAGAACATGAGTGGTAGAAGTCAAATCCAACTCTCTAGGAGCAAGAGAGAGCTTTTAGGAATTAATTAGAGTAGATATGGACCATTGAGTTGATAAGGAGACTTTTCTGCTTTAAAACAAAGGGAAAAGATGGAGTGGATAAAGTATGCCACATATGTATGCATGTAGCACGCTTTAGGGCTTTATTTGAGTGATTTAAGGAAAGGATGGGATCAATAATCCAATCCAAGTTTCCATATAAGCTTATGTAAGCCTACGGGCAGAGGAGGCTACGAATAATAGAAATCAGGCCTGTGTGTGAGCGAGACCGAGGAGTCTCGAATGTAATCCTACTTTTACATATATATATATATATATACAGAGTTATTTCTGAATTTCTCAAAAGAGTTGAATGCGTATTTAGTGTTGATTTGTATGTGAATTCATAGGCTCTGTGACAGGGGTTTATAGACAGAGTTCTATAAAACACGCTGAGGAGACATTGAGGATTGTTCGAGCAAAATAGCGAAGTGAAATTGGGCGAGACAGAACCCAAGTGGAACATAGAGAGGAGAACGATTCAGAAAATTGTAATGGACCATCGAGTCCCATTGAAGCATCAGAGCGATGCTCTGGAGTGAAAGAGAAGTTGAGAGCTCAAGGAGTTGAGTTCATAAGGGTAATTGAGTTGCGGAATAGAATACCCAGAATCTTTAAAGAAACCCTTTGAGGAGAAGCTAAAAGATGGAAAACTGAAGACTTAGTGGGAAAACTAAGTAAATTGAAGAGCGAGGAATCAGAATACTAGTGCACAAGAACCGTTTGATCAATGGATCAATAGTCCAGATGATTTCTTTGAAGAAGGAGGCAATGCATCGCATTGGCAGGATTATCCTTGTAGAGTAAGTCTCGCAACCTAAATACCTGTTTACACTAAAAAATTAGTGCAAAACACAGTTGGAACTAAGTTCTGGACGTGAATTATTATAGAGACCGATTTATAATATTATCGGGTCTGGAGAACCAGTCAGATCGACGGTCTGAAGTATTCAAGGGCCAGTATAAAGGAACGTTGATACGCTGATAGTGATTAAGAACTAATCGGTGATCAGAGGTTCGGAAATCGGGAATCGACGTTCGGAGAAGGTGGAGGTCGCAGCAGAAGCATGATGGAGTGATATGTTATGGAACCGAGGACAATTATAAGCGTCGGTGTATAATTTTTGAAGTCCGCTTATTATATGATTCGGCGGAAGGTCAGTGCAATGCCTTTGTATTGTGTAAAGTGTTGTGTTGGCCTTTTAACGTAAAGCGTGTGTTATTGCTTCAATAGTCGGAGATCGGAGTAGGAGAAAGGGGATGGTGTATATGTGTTAAGACTATGGAAGTCCCGATAGCTAATAGTGATTGCAATAGAGGTTTTAACCTTGAAAGATATGCAAAGTCCGTATTAAGGCAAAAAGGGTTGTTTGTGGAGTTTCCCTTGTAAACGTATGTTTCCTTTGTAAATGAGTTAAGAAGGGCAAAAGCACCGATAGTGCAATTCATGCGATATAGCATATATTAACCAAGATTTAGAAGGGGAAGGTTATATATGCGTGGATTAAAGGATTTAAAAGGTTTTGAAGGGTTTTGATTTCCGATAGGAGGTTTCAAGCGGGGTGATTGAAGTTCCTATCACAGGAACTAATAAAAGGGCCACTTGACCATTTATGGTCTGAAGATTTGACTCCATTGTAGAGCTAAATATCCTGGGAAAGTTGTGGATGCATTACTGATAAATGCATACTGTGGGTAATGTGCGGGTGTTACCCATACCCTACACCAGGGTATATGTATGCTTTCTTGGTTTTTTATACTACTATGATCCTTGGTTGTTAAAATGCTTTGTTTTTTAATTGGTGGTAATATGCATGCTTTCTTTTCTCATTTGTTGTTCTCTAAGGCTCACGCTCCATTCTTCTTTGCTGTTTCCATGGTTTTCTTTTTCCTAGGGCTCAAGCTCAGTGCTCTTCATGTTCAGGATCAACTTTCATTTGCCATTTTCTAGGGTTCAATTTAGAAGTTCAACAAGTGCAATCTACAAGTCAAGCAAGTTGTAACCACTTCTTAAAAAAAGCGGGGTTCAATTCTCATTTTCTGATTTCTAGGGCTCGAACTCACTTTTGATTTGTTGTTTTCCTTGTTTCCTTTTTTCTAAGGCTCAAGCTCAATTTTCATTTGCTATTTTCTAGGGTTCAGTTCACAAGTATAGCGGAATCTACAAGTCAAGCCAGTTGTGACCACTTCTTAAAAGAATTGGGTAGTAAATCAATCTTCACATAGGTGCATCAGTCTTCTTGGGAGTTTTTTGTCATCAAATCCATGATTAGGTGCACTTGTGGAGTCCATACTTTTTCCACACCTCCACCCTTCTCACTTAAGAATATTTAGTTGCAATAGGTATACTAGGGAGTCCAAAGGTGTGGATACTAGGGAGTCTAGACGTGCTCCACACCTCCACCCTGCTTATTGAGAATATTTAATTGTCACAAGCGTGCTAGGGAATCCAGAGGTATTCCACAAATCCACCCTGCTTGCTTGAGAATATTCAGCTAGGGAGCCTTGAGAATATTTAATTGTCCCAGGTGCTCTAGGCAATCTAGAGGTATTCCACACCTCCACCTTGCTTGCTTGAGAATATTCAGCTAGGGAGTACCTAAGTCTCAGTGTTAACTCAAGTTCAACCACCTTGTATCTTATTGCTAGAAGACATACCTGTGGGCTCCTACTTCATATTTTTGAGGGCCAAGAAATAAGCCTCTTAGGTATTTTTGAGGGCCAAGAAATAAGCCTCTTAGGTATTTTTGAGGGTCAAGAAATAAGCCTCTTAGGTACAGGTTTCAAATTTATGGAAAAAGATAGTTACAAATTCTTCCCAAGTGATCATGTATGAACATAAGTCTCAGTGTTAACTCAAGTTCAACAATTGATCATGAAATGTTTTAATTTCCTAAATCCAAGCCTGACGCTTAATACTGTCATTTAACTCATCTAACTCGGTAATGGGTATCCTGTCCAATAATCTTTGTTTGATGTGATTCCCCAATCACTGTGATCTCTCCATTGGTTGAAGAGGATATGTTGTGGAGGCCTTGAAAACTATCAATTCTTCTACTTCACTATTTGTTGTTGTGCCTAAGCCCCACACATATGAAGCTTCTTTAGTTCCTCTTGGGTAATATATAACTCCCCTGGCACCTGCCACCCTCGGCTCTTAGTTATGAGAAGTATGTTTGGTGAACAATGTTTGACCAATAAATGATTGCTTTTTATTCAATTTGATCTACTAAACCTTGCATGCTACAATTTGGACAGTTAGGAACAATGTTGTATGCTCCCCTTTCTTTTTCCCAAAGATGTTTCAGGTGAGAGACAAAACAATTTTGGTTTCACAGGACGAAAACTCTGCACAACACTCCCGTTAACTGCTTAATTTCTAGATGTGATAAATGCAGGGAGTGGGATCCATTATTTTATGACAGTTTTTCATGTCGTTGGATTCTGCAAATTTTCTCTTAAAGGGTAGCTTCGAGTGGGGAGAAAGGGGTCAATATGTTTTCAACAATCAAAGTAACACCTCGGTTATTATCATTGTATGCTCTGTTTCCATCCCTCCTATCTTTATGAAGGAGTTATTTTGCTACAGGCTTTGCTGCGTTGAATGGGCAGGGTATTGTCCCGTAGGAGAAATCACCAAAGAAAGGATTGCAGCAACCCTGTTAAAGGCCGCTATTGATCAGCTAAAGTTGCAAGAGTGGGGAGAAAGGGGTCAATATGTTTTCAACAATCAAAGTAACCCCCCGGTTATTATCATTGTACGCTCTGGCGCCGTCCCTCCTATCTTTATGGAGGAGTCATTTTGCTACACGCTTTGCTACGTTGAATGGGCAGGGTATTGTCCCGTAGGAGAAATCACCAAAGAAAGGATTGCAGCAACCTTGTTAAAAGTCGCTATTGATCAGGGTATTGTCCTGTAGGAGAAATCACCAAAGAAAGGATTGCAGCAACCCTGTTAAAAGTCGCTATTGATCAGGGTATTGTCTCGTAGGAGAAATCACCAAAGAAAGGATTGCAACAACCCTGTTAAAAGTCGCTATTGATCAGCTAAAGTTGCAAGCGGATGGCAACCAATCTTTATTTGCATTAAGGCTCTCACGATATGACACCTTCATTAGGCTATCCAATGTGTTAAGGGAGAACAAGCGTCATGCAGTAGAACCAGACAATGTCACCCCTATAGAACCAACAGAAGATTTCCCCCAAAAGTATGATACGTCGAAGTGATATTTGGTTTTATTAGTTGAATTATAGAGATCCCTTAAAAGCATTACATTATAGATGGAAGCTTTGGTTCATTTGATTTGATCATTCCACGTAATCTATTAAAAGGTGTTCTGAGTGAACTACTTAGAAGTCCTCCTTCTAGTTGAAGCGTAAGTAAAGCAATTGACTGAAGGGCAACTCTGGCTCTGAACACCACTTCTATAGAAATTAGCAGAACTTTACCAACTTAGTTTCTTTCTCGGCCTATAGGCTGGTAGCCCCCGGTACTAGGACACCACATCAAAAAAAGCACCTCATGTGACCGAGTGAAGAAGCACACATCCATAAGAGTACCCACAATAAGAAAGTAGTAGAAGAGGCAGTATCATCATTGGTTAGGAAACGAAACACTTAGGAAAGCATTAGATAAGTTATTATATTTCCTAAAAGGGATTAGAACCCCAAACCCCCGAATGCGACTAGATACTCCAACACTGGATCAACTACACCATCTCGAACTGCCACTATCGATCAATCATAGCTACTAGTAGCTATCCCTTTCTTACTACTACTACAGGGTCGAGTAGAAGCTCCTCCCACGATTCATTGCCAGAATGCACAAGGCATCAATACACCTTCGTTGAATGCCCAATTTGCACATTTGGAAGCAATAACACCCCACGTTGACACTGGCTCATCACATAACATACCTGGACAAAGAAAAGCCTGCTCCTCTTCGCTCATACTGCTTATGGTTAGTCTAGTAAATCCCGATTACTAGTTAAATACACAGTAATAATACCAGTTACATCTTGCTAGTGCAGCGTGGACTTGATATCACTCTTATGAATTAACTTAATCTAATCCAGAACTAGTCGAGCATTTACAGAGGCAGACATAATCTAGCAGCAATTGGGATATGGTAAGGTATATGTCATGTGTAATTACAGTCCTATCTTCAGGATTCTTGCTAGTCTTGTGCATGTGTAAGAGTCAATTTTGAAATTACGCTTGTTGAGCCTAATGAAGCTTATTACTTGCAGTAAGCTTGAGTAAGATTACTACGAGTGTGTTGACCCTGATCATAGCTTCATGCATCAAAAGGTTTATTATGTTGTGCCTCAATGAGATAGATTTTTTTAACTTTGTTATCAATATAAACCTACATATAACATAATGAATACAAGTGTATTCCAAGCATTCTTTGGAAAACTCAACCCAATTATTCAGTTTTGCTCTTCGTTCCTTGGAAAGCTCTCAGACAAGTTCCACCTTGTCTCATAAGATAGTTCCACACAGTGAACTTCGTCTCAAAAGATAATTCCACATAGTGGAGTGGTTCCACTATTGTTACTTTCCAACTGAGTTTAAGTTGTTGTATTTTGCTTCATGTTCTTTACACTGAGAGACTGCATTGGTGGAAGTTGTATTTCGCTTCATGTTCTTTACATCGAGAGGCTGCAATGATAGAAGTTGTTGTATTTCGCTTCATGTTCTTTACACCGAGAGGTTGCAATGATGGAAGTTGTTGTATTTCGCTTCATGTTATTTACACCGAGAGGCTGCAATGATAGAAGTTGTATTTCGCTTCATGTTCTTTACACTGAGAGGTTGCAATGATACAAGTTGATAGAAGTTGTTGTATTTCGCTTCATGTTCTTTACACCTAGAAGCTGTAATGATAAAAGTTGTTCTATTATATAGAAAAGTTGTGTATTATATAGAATACATGTTTCTATCTGTTATAGATATGTGTAATACAAGAAACAACTTGAGATGAGATAGTTAGTGCAACAATAGGAACTTAGTAAAGGCTAACTAATCAACCCACCGAAACAAACTCAGTTACTACTTTCTATTCAAGGGGCTAGGGGCTATAGTCAACCCGGTCTCTCTTCAAACAACCGTACCAATTCAAAGAATTCCAACGGGTATCTATTCAACATGTTCGAGATCTCGAGTCACGGAGTTAACAACATTACTTTGTTTTGCTCAATCACGGAGTTAACAAAATTACTTTGTTTTCGCTCAATTACGCACTTAATAAAATTACTTCGTTTTGTTGCGCTCATGGGTCTATATTTTGTTAACAAAATTACTTTGCTTTACTCATGGGTCTATATTTTGTTCGATACACTCCCAACTTAACAAAATTACTTCGTTTTCTTGTGCTCATGGGTTTATATGTTGTTCGATACACTCCCAACTGGTTGTCCCAAATCTTACCACGAATACTCAATAGAACCTGCTCCTGTAGTTCAGTTCTAACATCAACCTGCTCAGTGGAACCTGTTCTAGCATCAACCTGCCCAAATGATTTTTCTATCGAAACTGCGGCGGCAATTGTAACAAGCTTTGCCGAGCAGGGGCAACCCATCTTGTTACTCTGGCTCCCTTTTCATTTATGCGATAACCTGTGGGAAGGTAAGGATTACCTTAGGTTACATAAACATTAGCTTGATTTTGATTCTGGATAATGCTCGATTGGGGGTACATTGACGTGTCATGCATCCGTAGTCTCCTTGGTTAGGGTACAGGAATCGAGGGCAGAGAAAACCTGAGGTGGTGGTAGCTACCTCGTCCCCTCCTCCGACCCGGTACTCATTACGCCTCATTCTGTTTTCCGCTCTTCTGGAATTGGCTATGCTCCCCTTCGCTCTCTTAAAGCGACAAAAGGAAAATATGGCGGAGGGACTTACTTCTTTCGCTCTGTTGTTTCTCTGCATTTCTCTGTGTTTTTATATATCTATCTGTTATTCTCCCTCTCATATATATCTATTCTGTTTCATTTGGATACATTTTATTTTATTTATTTATATAATAAGTTATTTATTTTCTTGATATCCACCCAGAACGGTAACTAAGAGAAGCCCCTAAAGTAATTTCAATTTGATATCAAAGTTTGGAGGACAAGTAGTTTCAATTTGATATCAAGGTTTGGAGGACAAGTAGTTTAAATAAATGTTATCAGAACCCCTAAAGTAATTTCAATTTGATATCAAAGTTTGAGGACAAAGAACCCCCTAAAGGAATTTCAATTTGATATCAAGGTTTGAGACAAGGAGCCCCTAAAGTAATTTCAATTTGATATCAAGGTTTGAGGACAAGTAGTTTAAATAAATGTTATCAGGGCCAAGACAAGTATTGAGAGTTGAAGAGAGATATAATGACTACCAAAGATTATATACATTTAATGTGTATATAGAGGTTTGTTATGGTTTGCAATTGTGATGGCAGTTTAGGAGGAGAATCTTAGGGAGTTTCAATCCTTTGGTAGCTGCGACAATCTTTCCAGCTGCAACTTCAATCTTTTTGCGAGGGGAGTTTTAAACAGATTGGAAAGATTGAAGCTTTTGCTGAAAGATTGAGTTTCAATCTTTTGGTAGCTGCAACTTCAATCTTTTTGCGAGGGGAGTGTTAAACAGATTGGAAAGATTGAAGCTTTTGCTGAAAGATTGAAACTGCCAATAATTCTCCTCCTAAACGCCCCTCACAGAAAGAAGATTGAAGCTGCTGCTGAAAGATTGAAAAGAAAGCATAAAGTACTCATTGGGAGCATTCAAGATTTTATCCTTTTTATTTCTTGTTTTAATTCTTTAATGTTTAATATTCTTTAATGTTTGAAATTCTTTCAATCCTTATTCAGCAAAGCGGGTTTAGGAGATCAGTCCACAGAAAGAAGAAGCATGCTGGGTGCTCAGATGGAGACTTCGCAGCTCAAGGCTTTTGCTGAATTTATTCCACGCATTTTATTTGATTTACGTACGGATTTTATTTGATATTTGATTTACATAATGTATAGTTGTTGAGAAATACCAAAACCTAAATGCCGTTTTACAGACTTCTATGACAGCAATGTTCTTCAGCGTGTTTCAAATATTTTAATTTTTTACATTTTATATGAACCTGCAAACAAGGATACCGGTAACCCGCAAACAAGGATTTGCCGGTAGAGACTTGCTACCACTTCTATGATAGCAATGTTCTTCAGCGTGTTTCAAATATTTTAATCTTTTACATTTTATTTGAACCTGGAAACAAGGATACCGGTAACCTGCAAACAAGGATTTGCCTGTAGAGAATTGCTACCATTGTAACCACCTCTTCTTTGTCATTAAATATAAGTTTGTAATGACTCTACTTGAAACCCTTTAATTTTTGTTTTATTTTTAAAAAGACTTGGCTCTGCACCCTTTTGGGTGTTTGCCTTACATTTTTCAACTTTTACTTGCCACGCTACCTTCGCTCTGTTAAATATGGCGGAGGGACTAACTTCTTCCGCTCTCTTATTTCTCCGCATTTCTGTTTATGTGTTTTTATATATCTATCTGGAAGTGTTTCAGTGTTATATTACATGGGAGGATTCCAGGGCATCAAGATCTCTCATTGCACTTGAGTTCGCAATAAGGTAAACCGTACCCTACTGTATTTTTCTTTTTTTATATTTATTTTATTATTCTAGCGGGTTATACTCGTCCTGCCGCAGAATTTTTCAGGAGAATTTAATCTAAATACTGGTGGATTTAGAGACGTCTAATTACAATAATTAAGTATGTCCGTTGGACATACGTGTATTATGATTATGATATCAAATACTGTCGCAAGATTACATTTGTGTAATGATTAAAATATGTCGAATAATGTGATTAATTAAGTCATGGCATTATACGTATTTAAATAAGGATTTGGATACGAATACATATAGAATAATGTTAAACAATTATAATTGTTAATGGACCGATTATAGTTGATTAAAATAATAGCAGTAATAAATTTGAGCTAAATAAGGAAATCAGAATCTATTCTTATCTATTTCAGTTTTTCTGGAAAGTTCTCGATTTCGAGATCTGATGAAATCCGAAATTCCAAATTTCTTGACAGACTTGTTTCCCAAGTATTAGCTAAATTTCGGCTGCCCTAGGATTAGGGTTTTGCACTGCTATAAAAGGGCTGAGTCTCCAACTCTTGCAACCACCCAGAAAAATTGTCTGCTCCATTGAAGACTAGATACTCTGTCATAATATTTAGGATAGCCAGAGAAAAAGATTGCAAGTTCTTGGAAGGACTCAAGAGCCAATAACTCAAGTCAAGACCAGGAGCGTATCAACCCAGAGCCTTGGAAGCTGTCTGATTGATAGCCTACGGAGGCCTTTGAAGATGGAAAGTAAGTTCCGCTGTGCATTAATTTTAATTTCTTACAAAGGAGTAGATCTTGGTTAGGGTTTAAAGTAATTAGGAAAACCCACAAAGTAAAACCAACAAGTGGTATCAGAGCACCCTTATGTAAGAATTTCAGTTTAATTCGGTTTTAATGATCTAGAAAAAGAAAGCTTTGTCTTATTTTAATTCGGTTTTAATTACTTTCTATTTTTCATATCGAATTTAATTGTTGCAACAAAAAAAAAAAATTGTTAAAATTTTGCTTTAATCGTTTTTCCCATGCGGTTTTGAATTAAAATCTTGAATTTGAACCCATCCTTGCGCTTCTTGCGATCTTGGAGAAGTTTTTTATTTGAAATTTTAATTTTCAAAATAAGAAAGGATTAATTATGCAACAATTTAAGGTTTTAAATTCGAATTAGAGAAAGTAATTACAATTCCAATTTCAGAT
>APFE031056831.1:68806-80462 GCA_000404065.3 Pinus taeda | reverse complement strand
TGTCCATGTGGGAGATTGTTGGATTTAGAGACGTCTAATTACAATAATTAAGTTGGACATACGTGCATTATGATTATGATATCAAATACTGTCGCAAGATTACATTTGTGTAATGATTAAAATATGTCAAATAATGTGATTAATTAAGTCATGGCATTATACGTATTTAAATAAGGATTTGGATACGAATACATATAGAATAATGTTAAACAATTATAATTGTTAATGGTCCGATTATAGTTGATTAAAATAATAGCAGTAATAAATTTGAGCTAAATAAGGAAATCAGAATCTATTCTTATTTATTTCAGTTTTTCTGGAAAGTTCCGGATTTCGAGATCTGATGAAATCCGAAATTCCAAATTTCTTGGCAGACTTGTTTCCCAAGTATTAGCTAAATTTCGACTGCCCTAGGATTAGGGTTTTGCACTGCTATAAAAGGGCTGAGTCTCCAAGGCTTGCAATCACCCAAAAAAATTGTCTGCTCCATTGAAGACTGGATACTCTGTCATAATATTTAGGATAGCCAGAGAAAAAGATTGCAAGTTCTTGGAAGGACTCAAGAGCCAATAACTCAAGTCAAAGACCAGGAGCGTATCAACCCAGAGCCTTGGAAATTGTCTGATTGATAGCATACGGAGGCCTTTGAAGATGGAAAGTAAGTTCCGCTGTGCATTAATTTTAATTTCTTACAAAGGAGTAGATCTTGGTTAGGGTTTAAAGTAATTAGGAAACCCCACAAAGTAAAACCAACAAATACTTCCCTTGCTCCTTCGTAGTTGCCCACGGGATGAGACATTGCAGAATTCTCGATTTATTTGAGACTTGAAGAGATATCGCCCGCTTTTCGAGAATCACCTGGACCAACTTCCTTGTAGACAGCTTCCAAATACCAGGGGCTTCCAAATTCCAGCAACACTACACTTGTAACTTGTTTGGGCTCTGTTTGCATTTGCTTTCCTGGAATGTTTCTCCTTGCAGTTTGTTGGTTAAACTTGTGGTGGTATTAGGGGGTGGGTTTGGAGGACACGAAAATTAGAGCGAGCCAATGCAGAACATACATTTCTTTCAAGTTTATAATCTGTGTTTCTCGAAGTTGCAACTCCATGACATTGGTTTTGTATTGGAATTCTGTACTCAGCCAAGCAAAGCTATTGACATGCACGAAATTGTACAGAAACATGCACATGAATAGCACCCAACCACATATTCAAATACATAAGCACTGTGATAGCTTTGGGCGCCAACCCTATACCCTATATTGGGACATATAAGCTCCACTATGATGTGGGGAGATATAAGCTCCACTATGATATTCCACAGAGATTTTATTTGTTGATTTATATAGTGTAGCCTTCCTGAGAAATGAGAAAATCTAAATTTTTTATTTATATGCTGTAAAGTTTCTAAGAAATAATCAAATTTTTTTGTTTTTTTTTTGTTTTATGACAGTGATTAGCTATGCAGTTAAGTTTAATTTAGTGCTTACATGCAGTTAAAAATAATAAAATTTAAATGTAAATATTTTTTTAACTGCTTACATGCACTTAAGAAATAAAATAAGTTCAGTTTAATTTAGTGTAAGCTTAATTGAGTGTTTATACTGTTAAGATTTTTTTTTGAAAGTCAAGTTTAATTTAGTGTTTTTTTAAAAAGAACTAAGATTTAGTTAGTGATTTTTTTTTGAAAGTCAAGTTTAATTTAGTGTTTTTTTTAAAAGGAACTTAGATTTAGTTAGTGTTAGTGTTTCAGTTAAGCATAATATAGTTAACTTTATGTATTTACCTTTTTCATCACTAAGTTTAATTTAGCTTGAGTGTTTATATACCTTTAAGAATTTTTTTTGAAAGTCAAGTTTAATTTAGTGTTTATATACCTTTTTTAAGGGAACTTAGATTTAGTTAGTGTTAGCACTTTAGTTAAGCAGTTAAGCTTATGTATTTAATTTTTTCATCACTAAGTTTAATTTAGCTTAGTGTAACGGAACTTAGATTTAGTTAGCTTTTAGCGCTTCAGTTAAGTTTATGTATTTAATTTTTTCATCACTAAGCTTATTTTAGTGTAAGCTTAATTGAGAGATTTAGTTAGTTTTAGTGCTTCAATTAAGCTTATGTATTTAATTTTTTCATCACTAAGTTTAATTTACTGTAAGCTTAATTGAGAGATTTAGTTAGCTTTAGTGCTTCAGTTAGGGTTATGTATTTAATTTTGCATTACTAAGTTTAATTTAGTTCCTCTCTCAGATTTAGTTAGCTTCAGTGCTTCCATTAAGCTTATGTATTTAATTTTTTCATCACTATTAATATATAATATTAATATATAGCATTCTTTTCCAATTATTACAAATTTATGCAATTATTCTCCAACTAATTTCCCATCTAAACTCTATAATTTAACATACAATTCCTATAAACACAATAAACATCTAATAATTAACATACAAATTTCAGTAACAATAGTTTTTCAATATTTCAAATCTATATCTTTACATTATTATTTGATTATAATAAAAAATTTATAAATCCATTCTCAATTATTACAAATTTATGCAATTATTTTCCAACTAATTTTTCCCCTCTATCAAACTCTAATAATAACATACAAATTTCTATAGCAACAATAAACTCTAATAATTAAACATACAAATCGTACAACAGTTTTCAATATTTTAAATCTTATAATCTTTACATTTTATATCTTATTTATAATACAAAAATTTATAATATCAATTCTCAATTTTTAGAACATTTCTTAAAGTATAATTTTATTGAAATTACAACAAAAGATTAAGGTATACACTTTTCAAATTATCAAACAAAAAGTTAAGATATACACCTTTCAAATTATTCAAAGTACAACTGAAAGTTAAGGAATGTAAAAGTACTTAGTAAGAATTTCTTGGTATCAATTCTCCTTGAAATTAGATGTATTTGGATATCCATTTTCATTAGAAGTGAGATAATGATTTTTTTTAAATATATAAAAGATTGAATATTCAATATTTGTTTATATCTATTTTATAAAAATAAATAATGAGTTCTTATTTTTTAAATTGTAAAAAGCTTGAATTATTTAATTTAGATTTATATTTAATAAACTTAGGTTACAACTGATACAGTTATAATAAGGAGATTTTGAAATTGAATATCTTCCTTCTCAGAACTACACTTACTTCATACCAAATTAAATGCCACCCAAATTAAAAATGGTAATAGTATTATTTGTTTTTTTAACTATATTTCGAAGATTTTAATCTTTAAAAAACTGTAATATTAAGGAATATAAATTTTAATTTAATAATCTTGAATATAACTTAAGATATCAATTAAAAAAATAGTGAATGGAAAAATAAAAATAAAAATTATAACAAAGGGGAAAATCATAAATTTATATAATTGTTTTTAAAAAATAATGAAATTAAGTTGTTTGAATTAAAATGTTAATATGAATCCCCGATGGGGGTGATGAACACTGAGGTTAGTCAGATGTGTATGCCATGAATGAGAACATTTGGCGGATGGTAAGGAGGACAATTACCCGATCTTCCTATTACATATGGTGTATGATGAAGTTAACAATGCTATGTGTAATGTTTCATTCTTTCTCTTCAAGATTGACAGCAAGAGAGGGACGTGGGTTTATGGCATCTGTCGAGTTTCAAGATTGCTATTATGCTGTGATAGTTTGGTGGTTGGTTGTTCGTGGTCCGAGCTCTGGTAGTCTGACAGGCTTCTCTGGCCTTTGGTTAGTCTGGGAACAATGGAGATCTCGCCATCATCGTCTCCTCCTCCGCAACAAGTTCACAAAAGCATTAAGTTCCTCTCCCTTCGCATGGTTTTTCACTTTTTTCAGAGGTTTGAGTAAATTTTGCATGGTAATTTCATCGTCCTTAGAGCCCACCCTTACGCTGGTTGTTGGTTCTCTCTCTAGAAGTTATTTGTGCTTACGAAGGCATTTGAATCTCCTATCAGTAGGTTATGTTTTGTGTCCTATCTTTGTGGGTTTTTCGTTCCTGCAACCCATTGTTGGGTGAGCATAAATTGAGTTTAGTGGTGGAAAAATGGTATGAAGGTGTTTGCAGTGACTAGTTATCAAGTTGGGTTCGTACCTCGTGTGTTTGTGCTTGGGTGTCACATCTTTCTGTTGTGGGTTTTTCGTTCCTGAGACCCATTGTTGGGTGAGCATAAATTGAGTTTAGTGGTGGAAAAATGGTATGAAGGTGTTTGCAGTGACTAGTTATCAAGTTGGGTTCGTACCTCATGTGTTTGTGCTTGGGTGTCACATCTTTCTGTCCACGACTTTGTTTTTAGGTGCTTCGTGGTCCGAACTTAAATAGGAACACTACAACTTACAAATATAATCATAAACACAGAGATGCAGCAGAAAAACACTTCATTTCATTAATAGAAAAATACTAATCTATACTTACAAATAGAATGGAAATAAGATATCCTGGGTGATGGTAGCTTATCTCTTAGAAGAGATGTGGCAGCTACATGCCTCTGAACTGAGTTACAATGAGGCTCAAGGGCCTTTTCATTATTGAACAATAAGAGAAAACCCTAAATCGAGGAGAGGTAACACTAAGAGTTTATGGGCCCTGTTGGAGTTAGTTGGGCAGTGAACTTCCTAAGGTCGTAACTTGGTCATATTATTTATGTTTGATGTGTATGCTACCTCGTTGGAAAGATCTCTCTGAGGACTACAACTATAGATGTGATTGCCATAGCCTCAAAACGGCCCCGGAAGTTCAGGGCCTGAAAAACTACGAAAATAGTAAACTTTGCTATAATTAAGGAAACTGAAAAACTGAAAGAAACAATGGTGAGGGTCCAAGTGGAATAAGCAGGTGGCCACCAATATCCACCTAGATTAGTCCTCCCCCCTTAGGAAGCAATGGTCCCCATTGTGCTGAGTTCCTCCATGAGATGAGGAAACTTCTGCTGGACTTGGTCCCTGGTGAGCCATTTGCCTTGGTGAAGGAGTTGGTCTGTTTTGACAATTCGATATAATTGTATCCTATGTTGATGAGTGTTCTTGATCTGTGTGTTCATGATCTGATCAGTTGTGGCCTATTCCATGCAGTCTGGGTTGAGCTCTGTTGGTGTGAGCTATTCTGCAATGTCAAGTGTGTCCAATAATGGTGGAAAGTATGGCCGAAGGGGATCTACATTGAACACTAGGTGCAGACCAAGGAATGGTGGGATGCTAAGCTTGAAGGCATTATCACTGATGGCCTTGGTGATAGTGTATGACCCATATCGGAGTGGGCGAAGCTTGCAGTGTGATCCAGCAAGGTGCTCCTTCTGCAAATGTAGCCAAACTTTGTCGCCCACCTGGAACTTGTGTGATACTCGATGTTGATCATGGTGTTGCTTGTACTTAGCATTAGCTCTGTCCAATATATCATGGACCTGTAAGAGAATGTATTAAATGTGCTCAATGAAGATGTTAGCCCTTTTAGTGTCAGATTGCACATGAGATGAATCTACCTAAGTGGCTACAAATGCTATGGCCACATCAATGGGGCATAATCACTGAAATCCTAGCACTAGCTAAAACGGGTTGTGGCTCGTTGAGATGTGGAGAGCTTTGTTGTAGTTGTGTTGGACAAAGGGGAGACTTTCATCCCATGTGCATGGATGCTTTGAGTTGTACATGCGCAGAATGTGTATGATCATCTTGTTGACGACCTCTGTTTAGCCATCAGTTTGGGGATGGAAAGTCGTGGACTTAATAGATTTTGTATCCAACATTGACCAAAGACTTGACCAAATGGTCTCATGAATTTTCTATCTTGATCTGAGATAATGTACTGTGGGATACCAAAATGTACCCACACTCGCTCAAAGAAGAGCTTAGTGGTGGCCTCTACTGTGATACTCTTCTTGCAGGCTGCCATGATGGCCATCTTAGAGAATCTGTCGATGACCAAGAAAACGCAATCGTTGTCATGCTTAGTAAAAGGAAGGCTTGACATATAATCCATGGAGATAGATTCCCAAGGCCGACTAGGAGTAGGTAGAGAAGCATATAGGCCTTGCTTCTTGATGGTTGGTTTGGCAATGGCGCATGCGGCGCAGGATCTAATGTACTTCCCAACATCTTGACAAAGTTTCAGCCAATAGAAATACTTCTACAATACCACCATTGTTTTCTCTACTCCGAAATATCCAATGACCTGACTGTAGTGCGCCTCCCAAATCATCTTGGCATGCTCATTTGAAGGAACAAATATGTGTCTCAAGTGGCATAACAGTGCATCCTAAAGGTGAAAATTTGAAACTTGCTTCCCTTCCAGGAGTGTCTGGTGTATGCGGTCAAATTATGGATCGCTCTTGTAAAGATGTGTCCACCCCGATGTCTCATGCCCATAGGAGTCGAGCACAATGATTAGTGCCATGACCAGTGGTCGGCTGAGGCAATCAATGACATTATTGGTGCTACCCTTATACTTAATGTTCAAATGGAATTGTTGCAGATAGGTGGACCATTTCTGATGGCAATCGTTCTGCAACTTCCCTTATGTTTGTATGAACTGTAGAGGCTGGTGGTCTGTGTGGATGACCGTTTTATTCCCTAGAATGTAATGCTTCCATTGACGATATATCTGCACAATGGAATACATTTCTTTGTCGTAAGTGGGGTAATTTCAGATTGTGTTTGAAGTGTCTCACTGTGGTAAGCCATGGGATGCCCATGTTGAGTAAGAACCACACCAATAGCATAGTCGGAGGCATCTGTCTCAATCTCAAATGGTTGTTTCAGGTATGGTAATGTGAGCACTGGTGTCGAACATAGGCGATTCTTCAACTCGAAGAACGCTCATTGTTGGGTTTCCAACCAAAAGAACTTTTCTTTCGCTCTGCCCTTGGTGACTTGACTTAAAGGCCAAGTGATATGAGAGAAGCCCAACATGAACCTATGATAGAAATTGGCAAGACTCAAAAAACTGTGGAGCCCTGTTAGAGTGGTTGGGGCTGACTAATCCTGAATGACTTGTATCTTGGATGGGTCCACATGTACACCCTGCTCATCAATGATGTTCCCCAAATATTGAACTTGGTTCAGGCCAAAGGTGCATTTCTCCAAGTTAGCACACAACTTGTGTTGTCGAAGGGTTTGAAGAACCTGTCGAATATGGTGGAGGTGCTCTTCCCAACTCTGGCTGAAGATCAATATGTCATCTAAATACACCACCATGAATTCATTGGTGAAGGGTCACAAGATTTCGTCCATAAGTATCATGAAGGTTGCAGGGGTGTTCGTCAATCCGACGACATGACCAACCATTCTAAAAAGACCTCCTTGGATTTGAAGGTAGTCTTCCACACATCGGAGGGTTCGATAGGCAGCTGGTGATAACTTGACTTCAAGTCAATCTTGCTGAAACATTTCCCCCCTTTGAGATGTTCCAGAAGGTCATTAATTCGTGAGATTAGGTACCTATTTCAGACAATTATCTTGTTCAATGCCTGATAGTAAATACAGAGCCTCCAGGCCCCATCCTTCTTCTATACCAATACAATTGGGCTTCCACATGGTGATGATCTTGGCCTGATGTGCCCTTATGGCAGTAGTTCTTGAATCTGCCTCTTGATCTCATCGTTCTCCAGAACAGAGAGTTGATAGATTAGTCGATTGGTCAGCGGCATGCTCGGGGTCAAATCGATGGAGTTCTTAACTTGACAGTGCAGAGGTACCCTTGTGGGTGAGGTAAAAATATCCATGTACTCCTCCACAAACTTATCCATCTGCTGGTGCTGTGGAGAGGAGCCTTGCCTGGAAGTCGTGGCCACAACCTTCTTCTTGCCTTGGGGGCGAATCATAAGAAAAACAAATTTCTTGGTATGGGAAATGATCTTATTGCATTGCTTTGAAGTGATCAAAGAGATGACGGTAGGTAAGGCTAACTCTGGTATCCTATACAACTTATTAGCCAAAGTGATAATTACAGAATGAAGTCTAGACTCATATACAACATGTTGCTTCCACAAGTATGGTTGTCCTAACAATACATTAGAAAATTCAAGAGGAGCAACGCCACACAATACCTCATCTATGAAGGGCTTGATGTTGTAGGGAAGGTGACACTGCTGGCTAACGCGAAGATCTCATCCCTGGTGAAGCCACCCGATGGTGTACCACTGTGGATGTGTTGTAGTCTTTAGGCTCAGCCGGAGGTTCTTTTGGCTCCCGCTGTCAACAACGAACTATAGTGGAGAACCCCTTCACCCACATTTGTGAGTGGAAGAGGCGTTCCCCCTCCTCTGGATCTTTAGGCTCAATTTTCTGGATCTTTGTGGTGGTCGCAATGGCACTAGGCTCCACATCAATGATCTTCTTCCCTTTGTCAGTTCCTTTATCGAGTTCTAATTCAAAGTCAGAACTTACTTCTGATTTGGAAGCCTTTAGCTCAGCCACCAGTGACTGCTTGGGCCAGCACTCACTTGTATTGTGAGTGGAGCTCTTATGGAACTCACACCATTTTCCCATGTCCTTCTTCATCTTTGTGGTGTTTTTCTTTGCTTGCAGCTTCGGTGGGTTGTCCTGGGTAGCCTCACCTTGGCTTGATCCTTTGTTCTGTAGTTTGGGGGTGTCTTTTCCTTGCTTTGGATTCGCAGATCCAAAGTCCTGCTTCTTCTATTTAAACTTGTACTCAATCTTTAGAGCATACCGATATGTTGTGCCGAGCGAGGAGATGTCCAGGAACTCCATCTCGTCCTAGATGTAATTGTGTAGACATCCACGGTACTTGAGCACCAAATGCCACTATGTATCCTTGATACCCAACTTCGTGCAAAGGGTATGGAAAGTATTTGTGAACTTTGGCACATCTTGGTCCCTTCCCTACCATAGCATGGTCCATTTTATGTATTTATCTTCATATCTCCCTATAGGGTAATACCGTTCCTTGATGGCATCTTCAAAAGAATTTCAAGTGCGTGTGATTGAAAACAACGAGGGTTCACTCTTGTCCTTTTGTTCACAATAGGTTTCCCACCAGTCCTTGATGTGTGGAGCAGCTTTGAGAAGTGCAAAAGTAATATTTCCCTCATTGGAAAAGCATGAAGTGAAAAAATCCTTCCAGTAGATTTAACCATTTATCTACAACGTCTGCATCTATCAGGACTTCAAATATGGGAATATCGAAGTTAACTTGTACTTTAAAAGGAGTAGCACCTCCAGAGTGGCTTTTGGATGAGGATGCATCACCTATGGGTAGTCGTTGAAGGATTTGAGCAACATTCACTCTAGGGCTTTCTCGAGAAACATTTTGAAAGGATCTCCTACCCCCTCGTCTTTCTTTTCTTCCGCCATGGGAGGTCGGCGGGTTTTGCGAGGTTGATCTTGCAATGGTTCAACCAAATCGATCCCTAACTCCTTATACCCTGACTTCGTTGGGAACATGCAAAGAAAAACAGAGAAAGCTCAAATCGCTCTGATACCACTGATCCAAACTTAAACAAGAATGCTACAACTTACTGATATAATCATAAACACAGAGATGCAGCAGAAAAACACTTCATTTCATTAATAGAAAATACTAAACTATGCTTATGAACGTAATGGAAATAAGATAGCTCGGGTGATGGTAGCTTATCTCTGAGAAGAGATGTGGCGGCTACATGCCTCTTAAGTGAGTTACAACAAGGCTCAAGAGCCTTTTTATCATTGAACAATAAGAGAAAAACCTAAACAACCAAAACCCTAACCCGAGGAGATGTAACACCAAGAGTTTATGGGCCTCGTTGGGGTTAGCTGGGCAGCCAACTTCTCGGAGTCATAACTTGGTCATATTGTTTCCATTTTACGCATATGATATCTCGTTGGAAAGATCTGTCTGAAGACTACAACTATTGACATGATTACATTAGTAATCATCGATTGAATTTTGCCAAAAAAAAAACATCGTTTAGGGCCTCAAAATGGCGTCAGAAGTTCAGGACTCGAAAAACTATAAAAAATAGTAAACTATGCTACAATTAAGGAAACTGAAAAATTGAAAGAAACAATGATGATGGTCCAAGTGGAATAGGTGGGTGGCCACCAATATGCACCTGGATCACTTCCTTTGGTAGAGGTGATGACAAGGTCTCGGTCTGGTTGGTGTGTTTCTTATTTGTGGTTTCACTTGCAACTCCTCGAGCTGGAGAGATAAGGTTGACAATTCCAAGAAGTAGGAATCTGCTAGACAATTCGGGGCTGGTTGTTGTTCCATTGTAGTTCACGGTGTGTCAGAAAGTGTTACTATTCGTGTTTGTTCCTATCTTAGAGGTGTATACCTGGGCCCTCACCATGCAACCTGTGTCGTGTAATTTCCACTTCCAGCCCCAACAGATGGGAGCTTCAACCAACAAGGGCAGGTGTAGCAATGTGTCGAAGGTGGCATTGGCAGGATGGGTCACTGAGTGTCCATCGCAGGGTGGTCGAATTGCTGGAAGAATGATCTGGGTTGCGTTGGGGGCGTGTGGTTGCAAGGGTGGGGTGGGAGAAGTACAGGATGGTCATGTAGTTGGGAATGGAAAGAAGGGTAGTGTGGTGTGTGGGGTAGGAGAAGATGCCTAGGGTCAGAATCGTTGACTGGGGCATACAGGGTTATTAAGGAGTAATGGTGTTCTAAGGCTTGTCATGACTTGTTCCAGTCTATTCTGGATCTCCTAGAAGATTATGATAAGGCCAAGAAGGAAGAACATGAGGTTGTTATTGCCACGCTCAAGAAACTACATTACTTTCAATTGTATGTTAGAGAAAGGATTGTGGTGGTTTGGCGTGGACAAAATTTTCTATCTAAAAAGGTGGAAAAATTGGAAACGTGGATGACTCACTTTGAGCAACATATTCATTGTACTTATCATCCCCGTCCCCCTCTAGGGACTGGGCCAGACAACCCTGCGTCTATTACCTCTAACCACTGAGCATGGTCACAGGTGTTCTTCTAGTTATGTTTGTCTTTTGGTTCTTTTGGCCAGTAAATCTGTGGATTGTTCCTTTAGTTTTGCTACTGTTTATTTGCATATGCTACTGGCTTTAGTAAACAAACTTGGTAGGGGTGAAACTACTTGCATTTTCATATTTATGTACTCTACTTGCAATGAAAGATTAGAACCATGATCTACAACAAAAAAAAAGAAGTTAATATGAAACTGCTAGGGTCCTATAATTTATAGGATCAATTGATGATTATCTGTTGCTTTTCTCCTATGAGATGTTGTAAATAATATTTTTATTTTGCAAAATGATTTTCAAAGCTTCAAAGAAAAATAGAAAAAGAGGAAAGAAAAAAGGAAAAAGAAAAAAGAAAAGAAAAGAGAGAAAAGAAAAAATAAAATAGGGGATATAAAAAAATGATATGTATGTGAAAAAACAAAAGAAATGAATAAAAATAAAATAAAAAGTGGGCCCCTACAGGGAGCTAATCAAAATGTCGCTTTCAAAATTCCAAAAAATGTCAAATTATAAGATTTTAAACTTTGGTTATTGTTATAGACATTTTTGAGCACTGCAACCCCAATCATAAATGTCCATAAACGGAGGGCTCCTAAGTCCCTAAAAGTGTTGCTTCACTGCCTAAAGGAACAAGGTCAGCTGATTACATCATCTCCCAGAAGTTCTCCACTAAAAATTGCTCAGAAATGGTCAAAACTGGACCATA
>APFE031056831.1:32133-61263 GCA_000404065.3 Pinus taeda | reverse complement strand
ATAGTAGTATGCTGCTTTGATTCCACAGGTGCTCTTTGAAGCTGGGCAGACGAAGAAGAAGTGGCAAAGATCTATCAGGAAGGAGGGGAATCAAGTAAAGAACCAAACGCAAGATTAAGGTTGGTCTCCCTCGTTCCACTCTTATCTATTTTCATAAAGGAAAGTGAAAGTAGACTTTACTTGTTTGTTTCTAAGATAGCTACCAGTCTTAGTGGGAATAGCAGCTCCGAGTGGACACTATTCCCGGTAATAGTTATTATCGTATATTTGTTTTTTCATGTATTATGCTCTGTAATAAAATGACAAAATTCTTTTGTCGTATACAAATAAAGGTCACACTGGAATCAAGGGTTGTGATAAAGCCCGCCCAGATCTATAGGGGAGGGGTGTTTTCAGCCCCCTCGCACTCCCAACAGTTAACTCAAGGGGGGGGGTGCGAAAAGTTGTTTCCGCCAAAACCCCCTAGGCTAACGTGGCAACACTTAGGGTATTTCGGGGGATTCCCTCCCAATATCGCTCACTGCCTACACCCCCTCGGAAATACTACCTCCATTTCCCGCCAATGGCTCGTCCCTTTTCCACTCCTCTCTCGCCATATGTCTCCCCCTTCACCACTCATCTCTCACCATGTGTCTACGCCTTCACCATTCATCTCCTGCCACATATCTGTTACCCCCCCCCCGCCACTCCGCCACTGCCATTTGTCCATCCACGTCACTCCCCTCCACATCATATACTCGTTGAACGTTCAAAAAATTGTCGCGAAATACCAAATGAATTGTATGTCATTAATTCCCGTGGTCTATCCATTTTGCAAATAAATCCCTTCCGCTCCACAAAGATTAATTTTGTTTTTATGCATCCAATTCAACTATAAATACTCGTTTGATGCCAGTAGTTCATTTCTTTTAGCCCTCCATTAATCCCGCACGACGAAGAATGAACTGCCAGCCTTAAACAACAACTTCCCTGTGCGCAATCGACAATTTTTTACGGGTAACCATGTTGTTCAACTCTTTCTCTATCAAGATTTTTCTAGTATTGTTCTTCTACCCACCTTCTTCATTTTCACAATGTCAAACTGTAAAGGAAAGGGAAACGTTACATAGTCAAATCCCCTCATTCCCCTAGACCCAGATTTTGACAAATCTCCCCTGATAGACACCTATTATAAGATTGTTGAGATCCAATCTGAATTTGACCTGTACGAGCTCCACAACTAGGCAAAGAAAAAGTTCATGGACAAAAGTGATGACTTGAGTGTTTGGGAATCATTTCTCCCTAAGTTTGTCTTCCCCCAAACTCAATTTTTCTTCTATATCAACAATATTTTTTTGTGTACATACCTAAAATTAATTTCGAGAACAATATAACCACAATCTGAATTTCAATATAGTTTTCAAACCTTTTTTCACGAATAAGGCAACTTTAAATGGAAAATGTATAGTATGAACTATTGTAACTCATGTGGGTGCATCCTAATAATAATTTGAGATGAATAAGCCATTTCATCTGAAAATAAAAATTCAAATAACTCTTAAACCATATCAGTGCTCTTAACAAAACTAATCGCACTAATGTGTTTAAATAATAAAAACACTGATGAGTTAAAATACCAACCGCAACGATTTCTAGGATTTTGAAAAATAAAAAAGGAATATTATCATGTCAAAGTTCTTACAAAACCAATGACACTGACACTTTAAAATAAAAACCGCAACAATCCTTAAAAATAATAAATGCACATGTTTACAAGATTTTAAGAATTAAAAAATAAATTATGTCATATCGGTGCTCTTCTGAAAATAATGACACTGATGCATTGAAATAAAAAATCGCACTAAAGCATTAAAATAATAATTGCACTGGTTTCCTGAATTTTGAAAATAAAAATGTATTCTAACATATTGGTGCTCTTGTAAAACAAACAACACCAATGCATTTAAATAAAAACAACACTTATCCCCACCCATTTCCTCGATTTCGAAAATAAAAATAAAAAATCTATCATGTCGATGCTCTTATAACAATTATCGCACCAATGCATTTAAATAAAAATTGCATCATTTTCGGGATTTCAAAAATAAAAAAAGAAATTCATCACGTCGGTGCATTTAAAAGAGTCAACACATTGATAAATCAGTGTGTTTCATTTGTAAACACTTTGGTGCAGTTTAATATCTAATATATCGATGTTCAAAAAAAAAAAAAAAAAAAAAAAAAAACAGCAGCAATTGATTTTTTGAAATATAATTTCATAAAGTCTTTTATAGTAATAAGTTATTCACCATTTCATTATTTTTCCCAAAATTTCAAGGGAGAGATTGGCAAGAGAGATATACTCGGAGCATTGTGTAGCAGCATAACACTTTGGAATAACAAACTATTCAGAAGATTAAAAGTTGAAAGCTATGGTGATTCACTCAAAGTCCTACATAGTACAAATTTTAAATTTTATTGTTGATTTTACTAATATAAATTTTTTGCAATTTTTGTTAGGTTTAATCAAAAGAGATATCATTTGCAAAAAAGACATACTGAGAGCACTATAGAGGAGAAGAAAATTTTGGAACCGCAAAAAGTTTAGAATTTGAAAGATACAGTGATTCAATCAAAGCCCCGCATAGCAAAAATTTTACAATTTCTACTAGATTTATTCAAAAATTAGAAAAAAAATTAAAAACCCTGACATAAATAGATTTAACTATTGATTTTACCGTAATATTTGTTTATATATATATAATATATATAATATAAATATATATATATATAATAATTATATATATATATATATTACTTAATATATATATATAAGATATATATATACTATATATAATATGCTTATATATATATTGATTATATATATATATATCTTCTTGCTTATGTGATTGCAAATTTCCACCTCTCCCTTAGGTTTTTTCATTTTATGAATTTTATAATTAATGGGTTTGTGTACTTACTATATACAGGGAATTTGACATGTAATATAGGGGGGCCACTTATTGAATTGGATTCAAACCCTATTGGTCCTGCCCGTTTCTTTAAAAATGACGTCTGTTTATCGGTGCACTCTGTGTAATAAACCACATCAGTGATGGTAGTGCTTTTATTGTTACATATTGCATTGAATCTTGTCGACCATGTTTGCTTTTTTTTAAATGGCATTTGCTTATCAGTGTGCCCTGTGTAATACACCACACCAATGATAGTTGTGCTTTTATTGTTACATGTTGCACTGAACCTTGTTGATATTGTCCATTTTTTAAAAATTGGTGTTTGTTATCAGTGTGCCCTATGTAATATAACACATTGGCACACCTCTGCCAAATAGCATCGTTAAGTGACTTATATATATATATTTTTATGGTTTCGTTTTTTACTTTGATGGCAGTGATTTTAGCATTGCAAACCACATCGTCATCATTTAAATTATTAAAAAAAATATTTTTCATTATCAGTGTTGAACAATAAATGCTCAGTGCATTTCATATATTAAACACACCGAGACATTTATGCAAATAACCGCATCGGTTACCAAAAATTGTTTTGGTTGAAAATTTATTTGATTAATGTATAAAATATATTTAATGGCTTCTATATTAAATGGTACAAGTTGTATATTGATACAAAAATGTCTGAGAAGTTGTCAAGTAACAAAAATATTGATCAGCACAATGATAACACATCTATAAAAGCAAAAGAGGCAAGTTCTTTGTAAATTCTTTACAAAATTAATATGTTTCAAATATATGAAAGTTTAACTAATATGTATTAGTTAGTGTGTGTCATGTAGAGCCACAAAATGAGGAAGGTCGATAAGATTATTTTTAATCTAAATGCACAAGAGCATAAAATCCTTATAGAAAATTGTAGAAGAATGAATTAGGTGAATGAGAAAATACGATTAAATATGAGTTTTTTTTTTAATTTTCATTAATGATATACTTAAGAATATTAGATAACATGTTTCAAGAAATATATTAATTCATATATGATTAATGTTATACAGGGAGCAACAATGAAGAACAGATCAATGTCATTCTAAGAAAAGAAAAATTATAGAACGTGCAAATGATGATGAATTGGTCCTTAACTCATATGGAGTGGTGTTGGAGATTAATCAAAGGGGGGGGGGGGAAGGAATTTTCTACAAAACAATGAGGGATATAGTGGAATGAACATATAGACGTACTTTCCACTTACAATACAAAAACCAATGCAATGATTCCAAAAACCAATTTATTTCTAAACTACATGAAGTGTTTCCAAAACAATGGTTAATAAGACCTGTCAAACTTGCAATAGAAAAAACATACAACAACAAAAAACACTCATTAAAAAGGTAATATCCCAAATTAAAATGATTTTCTAGAATTCTATGTATATATTACTACAACCCATTCATTTATTAATATCAACTTTGTTATATTTAGTTTTCATATATCAATATAAAAATAGTTTATTACTTTTCTAGGAAGATTATGAAAATCCCAAAGGATCAACAAGTTGATATGTGAAACATGCTAGTAGGAATGTCCAAAAAAGTGTACAAGGAGATGGCCAAAGAAACAAACATAATTGCATCGCAGGAAGAGCCATCTCAACAACAATGTCCTTTAAATGTATGTAATCATTGACTTTGTACATATAAATAAACAATTTAGCATTAAATATTAATTTTCAAGTATTTTTTTGTGAAAAAAGAAAACAAAATAGAACTCATTCAACACATAAAACATGACGACAAGGAAGAAAAGAGTTGATACCAAATTCTGTGAGTAATTGTTAATATTTCCTTATAACAACTCAAGGTTTCATTTTTGTATATTTTAAGTTGTTTTATTACAACCATACTTGAATGTCTTCAAATAGGTGCTAACATACAAAGAAGAGTCATCGGAAGAATTGATTGACATTTGGTTAAATATGGGTTGTGAGTATATGTTAAGTTATCACAAATTAATTATGGAATTTATAAGTATCTATGTTGTTTTACTTCTTTGAGTTTATAATTAATAGAATAAAAAAATCCTTTATATTAAATCTATGATTTGTAATGGGGTATAGGAAACAAAGGATGGAACTAAGCCAATAGAAGAGTTGTCGCAACAATGCATGAGACTTGGATTTGAAACCATGTGTACAGTTCATGATTCACTTCTAGCTATGATACATTTCTATTCCATTTACATTGATGTATATTACTTATTTCAATTTTCATTATTCTCATGGCCAATGTAGATGCACTCATTACACTTTATTTTTATGTTTGCAAATAGAACATGATCAAGAAGACAAAAACAATTGATGCAATCAATGAAACATTCATCCAAATAACCCAATTCACGGAAGTAGCTTCAGCATTGACAAAAGTTTCAGCGAAGAATTATGATGTATTTGGATATTAATGCAAGTTGTTGTACTTTTTGAAATAAATGTCTATGAAAATCAGACATTTTGTTTAATGTAATGAACATAGTGTCCTAATTGAAAGACAATGGGTTACCAATAACTATCCCATTTTGTATGACAAGGAGCCTCTTTTCATATATAATAAAATACATTTTAATTTATTCTATTTCGTTATCCAATATTTCTGTGAAATGCTTCACCACTGATTAAATATATGGATGATTAAATATTATAACGAAGAGATATGAAATATGATGATATAAAAAATTTATCCAAACATCATATGAAAATGTACTAATAAAAGTTTAATTTATATGAACATTTTTATGAGATATATGTCAATTTTCCAATGAATAAAGGATTTAAACAATCACAGGTCAATGTTTCTAAAAAATAAAAATTCACATACAAAATATCGATGCTTATGTAAAATAAATATGCATTGATGCGTTATTTTATCTATAAGCACCGTTATGGCAAGATTTTTGCATGGTCAGTGCCTTTCCTGAAAACTACAACACCAAGGCGTTCAAAAAAATGTAAGCACCAGAGCATTATATTCTTTAAGCATCAATATTGTTTACATTTAATGCCTTAGTGCATTGTAATTCTTAAAGCACTAGTGCTTTCACTGATATAACGCCCTAGTGCTACAAAATATTGTTTCTAGCCCTAGTGCATTATTAAACTTAACACCATAGCCCTTTTATATTAGTAGAACATCGATGCTTTTATACAAATCATAAGCATTGGTGTTGTGAGTTTAAATAAAAGTATCGTGTTTGCAATATTTTTTGGCCTGCACCAATGTTGTTCCTAAAAAGTATGACCTGTGGTGTTTATTTCATATATACGCAATGGGCTGGTATAAATTTTTGGAAAAGGTGTTCTTTCTGTTCAATTCCCTAGTGCTTTTATTTTAGTATACAACCCTGATGCATTTATATAGTTAGTGCATTGGTGTTATTTTCCCATTAAGCACACTAATAAAAAACATATACTAAAACCTCTGGTCACCTAGAATTTTTTAGTTGTGATGAAGTTGTGTCATCATCTCCACTAAAACATCCACTACCGTAAACGAATATTGTAGCAAAGGTTTTTTTTGACAAATTTTGCCAATTTTATCACTAAAAACCTTCGTTATAACCTCCTCTAGAAGTTATCTTCCGTGTAGTGTATGCATAGTTGAGGAGCATTAAAATTATAGGATAGCATTACGAGTTTCAAGGCCATGCAATTAAGGTAGAGGATGACATGGGATCCATACCTGCTTGTCAAAATGTATACAACTAAAAACCAGGTCCTACATTACATTATATCACCATGCAAATTCATACTAATGGATGACCATGTCACGCGATGCCTAAGGGTAAGTTTCCAATGTGTAACTCCAACACGATACCATTTAACAGACTTCCGGCACATTAACACTTTAATACACGAAACCTTTGTCATTTCAATTATCATATAATAACAAAGAAAACCAAATATCAATGCATTAACTTATAATATAGCTAATAGCACGCTACTCATAGTTCCAAAATTATATTGTATCCAACTCAACATAGATCCTATCGCTTTATTTCACCAAACATATAAAAGAAACCTACCACAACCATACAATAAATATATCACAAGTGCACTAGAATTCAAATTGCAGAGTCCATCATGACATAAATTCCCAGAATATATAATTCACCAATATTTAACTGCATTTAAACATTAATGAAATGGGGTGGCAGGAAGGGGAGGGATTCTCATTAATCCCAAAGGAATCATTGAATATAGATATGCTTGTGGGCTTGGAAGGAAGACAAACAACCAAGAAAAACCTTATGGTTTGTTTCTTAGTCTAACATGGCTCAAAAGAAGAGCATTAGAAAAATCCATGTCTTAGGGGATTGCATGTTGATCATTAGGAATATGAAGTATATTTCATCAGCAAAAAACATTAATCTAAATCAAATTATCAAGAGATCCCAAGGGTTGATCCCCTCCTTCAATTTCATGTCCTCCTTTCATATCCTAAGAGGGAATAATCAAGAAGACGATAAGCAGGAAAACCAGGCTTTCCATTTGAGCGAAGAAAGAATTATTGTGAACAAGGCTAAGGGAATGATTTTCATCCCCTAATCACATTCTTAGGATTCAAATATTGGGTTGAGGAAGTCATTCTTGGTCTTGCTAAGAAGTTAGCAAGTATTAACAATTTGGTATATGCAAGGCTAGCCGCCTATAAGTTATCCTCCCCCACCCCCCCCCTTGCTTTCCTCTCTTTTTTGACACCCTATCCCCTCCCTCCCCCTCCCCTTTTCTCTATTTATCCATCCCTTCCCTATCCTCCACCATTCTACCCCCGCTTTCTTGTTTTACCTTTCACCCGTTTCTTCCCTCCTCCTCTCCTCTCAGTTATGCCCCCCTCCCCTGATTCTTTCAATCCCTTGCACCTTAGCCCCTATTGTATCATTCCATGTTGATCTTGTGTTGTCCTTGAGCCTCACCTCGTGGCAAGGGCTTCCTTTGTTTGTGACCGTGATGTGTATGTGTTTGTCATTATAGTACTACACTTTTTCCTAGTGGATTACAAAACGTGAGTATATAGCCCCCCACGGTCTGGATCCTGTTGCAAAACTCAACGTACCATCTCAAGTGATAGCAAGTTAATGCGAAATTCAAAGAAGCATTTAATTGCCTTGCTCAGTAATGCTCTGGTTGCTCGTGGGAGGAAAGTTTGGGTGAGAATGATGAACAAGGAGAAGAGTTGGAAAATAATGACAGATTGTTGGGAAATTAAGGAGATTCATCAGGATTATAGCTCCATCAGTACCACTCCACAGTATTGCATCATCACCCAATCTTGCATATTTTATTTAAGGAATAATGGTATGATATACTTCTATGGTTTAAGGCTATTTTCTACTTAGGTGGCCTCTGCGAAGGCCTGGTGGCTAAATCTGGGGTCTCTAAGTATCAGTTGCTGGGTCTCGGTAGTAGTGAAGGACTTCAAGGTAGGTTTCTGGAGGAGATAGTCGCAATATAGAAAATTTGAGTGTTTATTTTCAGTGGTTTCCTATCTAACTGTGACTGCTAGTGTGAGGGTTGCTAGTCTGAGTGTTGCTAGTCTGCTTGACTGGGATGGGGTTATAGAACAGAACCTCGGGGACACTTTAGAATTGGAGGTTTGTGGGTTCTTGGAGTGGTGGGTTGCAGGTATTTTGTTGTCAGGGATGCGTGATAAGGGGGTCTATGGAATCCCAGAGAGGCTCATCAGTGGTATTCTAAAGGAAAATATGAGTGTGCACAACAATTGTGCTAAGGATGGATCCTTATCGGGCTTCTAGGTCCATCACAGGCCTAGGACATGCAGGCCATGAGTGGGTAGTTCTCTGGTTGACGGTAGCAATAGGCAGGTCTGCAACAAATGTGTGCAGGATCACTTGGAGATTCAGGAAGGTTTTGTTGTGCTTCAGTGTTGCATCCACGAATAGAAATTGGAGAATCTGGCCACGTAGGAGCGACAATTGGAGAAGAAGGAGCGAATTCGCCAATTGGAAGAAGAGGTAGATGTGCTGCATCATAAAATTGAAAAGTTGAAGCTCAAGATGGAGGAGAGCAGAAAGAGCAATGAAGAAGACTCAACTAGGCTGGATCTGAACAAGAGAACTGAAGAAGAATCCACTGGCTTGGATCTGAATAGTTCAGTGCCAATGGATGTTAATATGTTCTTTCTCTGGTTTTGCAATTTATTTTGAATGGCACACTGCAAATGTATGTATTTACTTTTTTAGTTCTATAGAATATCTATTTATAGGATCTCTGGAATGAGAATTCTTTGTAATAATCAAAGTTAAAACTTGTATAGAAGGAAAGTGGAACAATTGATGTATCAACAACCTCAAAAAGCTTGAAAATACTTTATAAAAATCCAATTTTTCATGCGAATGGGTGCGTTTTATATATATATATAATAATATATAATATATATATATATATATATATTATATATATATATACTCATTCTGGTTTAAAAAAAAAAAAAAAAAAAAAAAAAAAAAAAAAACCATTAATGAATGAACCAGTGTGATTGCATGGGAACAAAGTCGGATCAAACAATCCACAAATATATACACCATAAAATCATAGAAAAAGTAAAGTTTGCTTAAAATACAATGTCGAATTTAAAATACACTCACTTATCAAATTGTAAGTTTAAAAAATAGAGGCCATTAGGGAAAACTTTTCCTAGAGAAAACTAGAGTTATATATCATTACCTTGCTAGAGTAATAATAATTCATTATGGACACTTAAGATTTAAAGACAATATGATACCATACTCTAGCCTTAACGTCACTGCCTTCACCTTTTGAGCAAGTTGTAGCTAAGAAAAAATTATTTGTTGTTTTTTGTGAATATTTATCAAAGATAGATATCGGACATTCTTAAAACATTCAACACAGAGTATATAATGCAACAAGGAAATAAATTAAATACAAAATACAAAATAACTAAAAATAGAAGAACATAAAACGTAGAAATTTAGACCAAAGATAGATTTATTGTTGAACCAAACTTGCAATGGGATCAATGAAGTTTTTGATATAAGAGTCATTTGTAGGATAACATAATAGCCATCCATCATCATCCTTCAATAGATAGGAACTAATCCCAATATTAGGATTAATTTCATATGGACTAGTCCAAAGTATATGAAATTTAGTATGTTTTCCTTTATTAGCATGTCAAGAGTCCTATAATAGGACTTTTTGGCCTTCCTCAAAGGTTGTATCTTTAACCTTCTTATCATGGTATTTATTTATAATAATTTTCTTTATTTTGATATGATTCAAGGATGAATTTATTTAATTATTGAGAGGTAGGAGAGAATGATATCTATTAATTAATTTTTATTCCTTAAATTCTTCAATTGTGAAGGCTATATGGAAATATGTTAATTGGAGCTCAACATGCATGATTTCTTCTTTCCCAAAGGCAAGTTGAAAAGGGGTGTGTTTTGGAGAATTTGGTATCTATGGATAAATCCTAATTCCCTAGATAAGTAGTTGTATCTAGAACAACAGTTTAAAGTGTTTTAGTCTTTCCCTATAAGCAATAGATAAGATGAGAATATGAGAAGACCTACTTGTAGTTCTGCTTTCCTCTCGTCTCCCTTGTATTGATCCTGTCACTCCTTCCAATACTTAATACGCTTGAGAAGTACCTTTAAGCACAACAGAAAACAAAGAATCGATCAAAGCATGTGATCTATTGAATATAAGTGAAAGGAATCAGATACAATTCACATATATAAGCATTATGAAACAGTGCAAACATATGGGAGAAAGGTTCAAACACTTTATTGAATAGAAGAAGGAATTACAACCATTGGTGTTTGTTTCAAAGCCATTCCTCCAGCTTGGATCCCATCCACATCACATCAAAAGCATGACAAACTTGTAGCATTACAATACTTGCTTCAAAGCCAAATCTCATAGCAACCTTATCTCCTTACAATTCAACATAATCCAAACCCTAATCACTTACATGAGTGGTCAATTTATAGGAAGATGAAGGAGGTTTTGTCATAAATGGTGGCATTGAATGGACTTCCATACTTAGAATTAGTTCCATGGAGGAAGGGATGAGAGGATAGGATGCACCTTAGTTCATTCCTCATCCATTTTCGAGCTCATAGGAGTTGATAAGTGAGGGAACCTTCTAAATGAATCCAAAAGATAAGAATATTCCCAAAACCCTATGTGAATTTCACTCAATCTCACCCAACGTAGATGGAAGGAAGCCTAAGTTCTTTGCAAATCACCTTGGCATGGACTTAACTGCTCTGCAGTGCACCCTTACAATGGCTTACCTGTGTTGGTCCCTCTAGAGGCTGTTTCTGGAGTCTTAAAGTCATGAAACTGTCTAGGAAGGAGGAATTCAAAGGGTTGACTTGTTTAGGGCATGTAGCAATTGAAATTAGGGTTTGATGAGCCCTAAAACACTAATCTGGATGATGGGACTGATGTGCCCAAATGGATCTGTAACAGTTGCCCCCTAAAGCATGAAGTCGAAAAACTGGCAATGTTGAATGAAATGCTTTACGATGTGATGAGGAGGTATCAAAGTGGAAGGTGATCTGCATCAATTACAATACATATATCATGATATTTGATTTTACATGAATTTTTGAGGGAAGGCATACCCATGCTCAGCTTATAAACTTTCATTACATGTACATAAATAGTCATCTACAAATATAGACCCATGATCGGAATGACCATCAATGTAAATCCATTGTACATATGACTTAGTACTCCTGAAATTGCAGCCCAGATGGATGAAACTAGATCCGCGGTCTTCTATTTCGTTCAATCATTTGCTAAAGTATGAGTCTAACCATGTGAATATGTGATATAAAGTTGAATATGGGAAGACACCACCTGATTACCAACCAATGATGTAAGTTGTTAACAGATGTGAGAGAAATCACCGATAATAATAATGATCCTCAAGGTATTGCAGTACATTCTACATGATGTGAATGGATGATTTGATGTTGAACACCATACAAAGTCTTTCGGTTTAAGGTCATTAATGTCAACATATCGTTGGGAGCAAGAAACCTGCCATTGACGCATGCAAGCCTCAAGGTACTGGAAGGGTGTTTCTAAGTCAACTTCTTGGATAATGTGTTGATGTCGACAAGAAGTGACTCGTCGCAGGAGGGCCTTGATGTATCCCACATCAATGACATGAAATGAGTGTAGTGATTTTAGAGATGGAATTTGATTGACGACATAAGGTTCAGGAATGGCGGTCATGAAAATGAAAGTTTATGGTATTGCAAAGGATGAATTTTGACTGAATGTCTTCTCTTGAACATGTTGGCGACACTGAAATGAATTGGTAGCATTGGCCCAAAAAAAAGTGATGGATGGTATGATAGACCAACGGTGTGATAACCATCAAGCTAAGAACCCAACCCAAATAGTCACGGTGATGGAGTGAAAGTTTCATGCTCAAGAGCGACCTGCTACCATAAAGTGGTTTTCCCATTTTTCCCATTTTCCCTAGTCATTGCTAACCAGTACTTCTTTATTGTTATCAAGCTTGAGGAGGATAACATATGTTGGTTGTATAAGTTCACCCTTTGGTTGAATCCATCGCTATTTGGTGTTTTAACGAGTCTAGCAAAGGTGAAACTCGGTCTTGTCTAGATGGAAAAGTTTGTCTCTATTTAATGTTTTAACGAGTTTAATGACAAAGAATACACAGTCCTTTTCATGTTTAGAGAGTTTGAAAAGGTACAAAAAGAAAACTCCACAAGTTCTTTTTCGTAAATTAATCTCTCAAGCCCGAAAAAGCGTAAAATAATACAAGAGAGATACCGTTTCCAATTTGTTAACGCACTGGAAAGGATAAGCACTCGACAACCTTTTCATGTTTAGAGAGTCTGAAAAGAGCTTAAAGAGGACTCCACTTTGAGGAACAAGTGGTGTCTAGGGTAGCAACTGGTTCCAGTGATGTTGGAACTTCTTAAAACATGTTGATTTATGTGAATAGGTTGGTTAATAAGACCACTTATTGCAACTACTCCTCAAAAAATGGTAAAGAAACCAAGTGAAATCGTATGATTGGCCAAGAAGATAATGGTGATGGAAGGAGAAAAACCAAGGCTCATCTGGCAGCAGAGGCTGATAGAATGGAAATCACGAGGGTTAAAATGGAGATGGGTTCATTTTTACACAAGCTTGAACCATAGGGAACTATGCTTGGATTTAGTTTCATGTTTACACAAGCTTGAAACAACAAACTTTGCTTGGATTCAGTTTCATTTTTTCACAAGCTTGAAACAAAGAACTATGCTTGAATTCAGTTTCATTTTTACACAAGCTTAAAATGAAAAACTATGCTTGAGATTGGTTTACATGCCCCCAGCATGATGAAAGGGAGAGTCTCCTGTAACCAGATGGAAGTCGTTGCGGTGAAGCAAGACGGTTACCCAACACCTTTTTGGCTTTGTCCAGAGAGGGACAAAGGTGAATGGGGTGATTCCCTTCACATAACCTATAGGGAAACTTAACTTTACCACTAGGTGTGCGCTCCCCAAGCTTCATTACATTCACCTAAGTAGACTAATCGTGGCTATCAGGTGGATGGAATGAAGGTTCTTTTATGAGATCAAGTGAAAGACTCACTTGGGATTTTATGAGATCTAATCAAAGACTCAACTTAGAACTTGGGACCTTGTTTCATTTTTTAATGAGCTTGACACAAGACAAAGAACTCTGCTCAGATTCCTTGTTTCATTTTTTAACGAGGCTGACACAATACCAGGAACTATCCTCATGGACCTGTTTCATTTTTTAATGAGGTTGACATAGTAAAAGAACTGTCCTCATATCCTTGGTTTCATTTTTTAACGAGGTTGACACAAGAAAAGGAGCTACCCTCATGGACCTGTTTCATTTTTTAATGAGGTTGACACAGTAAAAGAACTATCCTCATATCCTTGGTTTCATTTTTTAACGAGGTTGACATAAGACAAGGAACTATCCCCAGGGACCTATTCCTCGATCATGACTCATAAGAGGTCATGAAGGAGAGATCTGGTTGTAATTCTCCCAGTACATGATGTACAACATCATTTAATTGATCATCAGTTGATGTAGGTATGGAACGGGTTGCCACATAATTAACCCATGTCAGGGATGATACCATTGGTACAAAAGGACAACTTAGGGAAGATGGTTGACTGGAAGCCATATTTGGACTAGGAAATGAAATTTGGTCAACAATGACAATTATGCCTTCATGCGAGAAACACATCACTCGAAAGAGTGTGGAAACAATAGCTCCCATGTCATAAATATAGTCACACCCTAGAAGTAAATTGTAATCTAAAGGGCCTGGGACTACCATCACATTCAGATAAATGATTTTTCCTCCCAAAGTAAAGTGTTACTGAGGGAGGATCCCTAATGGTTTACTGGTTCCTCTGTTAAAAGCCAACAGATTCTGGGTAACAAGCACAAGCGAAGGTGAACCGACCACTTGCCAAGAAGTTGAGGAAAGGATACTCACAAATGCACCTTCATCTACAATAGTGCTCGATACAATCATATTACAAACCTGTACTATGATCTGGAAAGGCACATAAGAAGGAAGACAGAATCTTGCCAGTCAATTCCAATCAAAGGAACTGACCAGATTACTTGGAGGGGGTATCGTAGAAATGATAGAATTAACCCGTTGAGTTACGAGAACGGGAGGATTTTCCTCCTATCTTGATGGAACAGGAGGATTTCCCCCAAGCTTATTTGACTCTGAAGAAACGAAAAGAACTTGAGTGGTATCATATTCACTCTCTTTGGGAAAGATATGATTTACTGAAGCTGAAATCGGGTCAATTGTTACCTCGACCTATTGATTTGGGTCAGGTATAGACTCACAATATTCACTTTCAGAGAGAGTGGGTTTGATCGATAGTTGATTTTGGTTAGTCAATTCATCAACTAGTGAAGGATTAGGGGATAGTCTCCTGTAACTAGATGGAAGTCACTGTAGTGAAGCAGGACAGTTATCCAACACTTTTTTGGCTTCATCCAAATAGGGACAAAGGTGAATGGGGTGATTCCCTTCACATAACCTACAAGGAAACTTAACTTTACCCTTCTTTCCATGAACTTTAATACCGCTAGTTGATGGTGTGTCACCAACGTGATCTCCAGAAGTTGATGACACAAGATGATGTGAATGAGAAGACCATTCTTCTAATATCTGAGGAATATTAGGACAATTTCGAAGAAGATGGTCTCCCGTACAAATTTTGCATGGAGATCTAACTTTGTGAGGCTTTACGGATGTTTTCTCATCAGATGTTGCATTCAAAGAAATGGTTGCTTGGTTGCTCCTCTGCTGAATTTGCTTCTTCTTCTTCTTGGCCACCTAGTTACTAGTATCAATACTTTCACCAGGCGAAGAGGAAGAAGGGGAGGAAGAAACAACCGAGGAAGAAGGCAAAGGGTCAACTAGAGGTTGATTTTGTCCAGTTGGAGGAGTACTCGATTGCGGAGAAATCATGACATTTTGAACCAAGGAGGTTGAAAACAATGATACTGGCAAGTCAATGGTAAGTCTCGGTAGGGATAACGTAGCCATATAAGGAGCACCAATATTTCTGAAATGAGGAAAAGGACTAGGATTCCCATCAAAATGAATTCCTTGAACGGTGGACTCTGGATTTGTCGCCATATGTTTCAACCTAAGATCAAATAGTTGTGAGCGTGGAGGATGTTATCCATGGTTAACTAATTTTATTTTAATCAAAGCAACATAACAAAACAAAAGAGGGATAATCTAGGCAAACGTTTTACCAAGCAACTGTGAACTACAAAATACCTCACGGCGGACCGAGAAGTACGGGTAGGCAAACTCCCTGAATGCCATGTTCGGTGTATCACAGTGTACAAGGTGGCCAGCTCGGTTACCTAAGGATGGACAGCAACCTAGTTTTCTCCTCTCATATATACCCGAAAGTACATGGAGGCCCAATCCGTATAAGCGGTGTCTAATACAAAACTGCATAGTGAGAGCATTCCCATATACTTTACATACTATAACACCACCCTATATACCCGAAGATACGTGGACGAGCTACGATATACTCATGTACGTGGAATGAGGTATCACACTTAGGATGTATTGCAGACAAGTTAGCGATAACTGCTTTTTTTTACGACGCCAGAACATGTCTCTAGCCTAGAACCACTAAATGTTCTCGTTAATGATAATGCTCCATTAGGTAAATTGATGTGAATTTTAAATTGATCTTGCTTAGGAATTTTCCTTTCAAGTTCACCATGTGATGTATTCCAAAATTTCTAGGAATGCAACTATCATGATAAGCATTCTTTCCATTCAATTTAACGATGAAAATCCTACCTACTTAGGGATAGAGAAATTAGATTTCTTTTGATCAAAGAGCACAATCTAATGAAATTTCCCTACAATATTCCTATGAGCACACACAAACTTTTTCAATGCAACATGCATGCATTTCTTTTCGATTTCCTTAATCTGAATATGAACAAAAGGAAATATGCACATACAATTAATCAATATTTAACAAGAATGAAGACTTTTACAACAGTTTTGTTTCGAAGGAAAAGAAGACTTTACAACACTTTCTTTCGAACAAAGATTAACTGACTATAATCTAACTTTGACTATGGATCGATAATGACAAAGAAAACATTTAAGAAACATTAATCAACCAAGTCAAATTAGGGATGGGAAAGGATATAACAAACTTGTTATCTGAGACATGACATTCATTGATCAATTAACAAACAAACAAACAAAGAAAAGTTGGCAAAAACTCAATCCAAAGGTGGGAATTTGACCTAAGGTGGATCAACGTAGGTCAAAGAGGGCCTAACTACACTACAAAGCACTATCTCTCACTCAAGGGTTCTCTACAGAGCACTATCCCCTAACCAAGCTTGCGTTGATTCCTGAAAGGCCACTCAAGAGTCATCTAACCTCAATTTTTGACCAAAATTCAATGCAAAAGGGCTGAAATACAATCAATCAACACAAGTAGGGTCTACAAGAATTTCCTAGGAGGTCAATAAGCTACTAGAAAGGGTGATTCTTCCCCAGTATGGTTGCCAATT
Organism: Pinus taeda; assembly: GCA_000404065.3. Lineage (NCBI taxonomy): Eukaryota > Viridiplantae > Streptophyta > Pinopsida > Pinales > Pinaceae > Pinus > Pinus taeda. Next base: position 44,172 of record APFE031056831.1, on the reverse strand, counting down.
TGTTTTCGAGAATTTGGTGTCTACGGATAAATACTAATTCCCTAGATAAGTAGTTGTATCGAGAACAACAGTTTAAAGTGTTTTAGTCTTTTCCTATAAGCAATAAAGAAGATGAGAAGATGAGAAGACCTACTTATAGTTCCGCTTTCCTCTCATCTCCCTTGTATCGATCTTGTCGATCCTTCCTGTACTTAATATGTTTGAGAAGTACCTATAAACACAATAGAAAACAAAGAATCGATCAAAGCACATGATATATTGAATATAAGTGAAAGGAATCAGATACAATTCACACATATAAGCATTATGAAACAATACAAACATATGGGAGAAAGGTTCAAACACTTTATTGAATATAAGAAGGAATTACAACCATTGGTGTATGATTCAAAGCCATTCCTCTAGCTTGTGTCCCATCCACATCACATCAAAAGCATGAAAAACTTGTAGCATTACAATACTTGCTTCAAAGCCAAATCTCATAGCAACATTATCTCCTTACAATTCAACATAATCCAGCCCTTGATCACTTAGATGAGTGGTCAATTTATAGGAAGATGAAGGAGGTTTTGTCATAATGGTGGCATTGAATGGCCTTCCATATTTAGAATTAGTTCCATGGAGGAAGGGATGAGAGGATAGGATGCACCTTAACTCATTCCTCATCCATTTTCGAGCTCATAGGAGTTGATAAGTGAGGGAACCTTCTAGATGACTCCAAAATATAATAATATTCCCCAAACCCTATGTGAATTTCGCTCAATCTCGCCTAGTGCAGGTGAAAGGAAGCCTAAGTGCTCTGTAGAGCACCCTGGCATGGACTTAACTACTCTGCAGCACACCCTTACAAGGGCTTACCTATGCTAGTCCCTCTAGAGGTTGTTTCTGGATGTCTTCAAGTCATGAAATTGTCTGGGAAGGAGGCATTCAAAGGGGTGACTTGTTTAGGGCATGTAGCAACTGAAATTAGGGTTTGATAAGCCCTAAAACACTGATCTGGATGATGGGATTGATGTGCCCAAATGGATCTGTAACAAGGTGACACAAGGCATACAAGAGCAAAAAGTACCATTTCCTAGGATTATCATATATAATATTTTTAAGGATTTTGACCAGATTCTCATTTGTTGATTCAACTAACCCATTTCCCTAGGGGTAGTAAGAAGATGAGAAAGTATGCTTAATATTGAACCTATTATAGAAAAGAGTGAATATACCAGAAATAACAGCAGGTCCATTATCATATACAATGTGAATATGCATGCAAAATCTAGGTAGCAAAGTTTCTTTAAATAATTGTATTACCTTATCTTAAGTGGCCCTTTTTAGAGGGATTTCTTGAAACCATTTAGTGAAGTAGTTTTTCACCGTCAGAATAATGATGTGGCCAATTGAGGAAGGTGGTTTTATTGGGCATATGAACTCAAGCCCCCATTTAACAAAGGGTTAGGTGGTGATGATTGGCTCCAAAGGCATGGTAGAGTATTGTAGGTTTCCATCCATACACTGGCATTCATTGCATGTTTTGAAAAATTTAAAGGTATCATGAAATATGTGCATCCAAAAATAACCAATTCTCATAATTTTGTAAGAAACGACTCTTATGATTAAATGGCCACCAATATGATCATATTTCTCTAATGGTCCATTAATATCTTTGATAGTATGATTTACAAATTGATCATCTATGGATCTCAGGAGTGCAACTTCAGGAGATTTCATGAACAAGATATTACCAACAAAACATATTGTGAAGCATACAAATGAAGTTTCCTCCTTTGGATTTTATCTAATTTTTTTGGGCATATTTGATGAGTCATTTTTTTTTAAATGATACCAAGGATAATGATGAAGTTCAAACTGCTCATCTTGGATAAAGAATAATTCTGCAAAATATTGATTTTGAGATTCAATCTCCTTGGGATGATCCAAGTCTTGGGAAATATGTAAGGATAAGTATATACCCTTTATCGTATTGTTGGTGGTTACATTGAGATCATGTTATTTTATTTTGGTTAACCGGTGTGCTAATTTATTGAACATTAAATTTTGTGAAAGCATAAATTTTACAGCTAGTAACGAGGTCCTTACCTCATTGCACTTTCCAAGAATAAGATGCTTGAACTTTTCAACATTTTACAAGAGAATACATGTGATTTTTTACTAGTGAATATTTCATGGCTTCATCAGACAATATTTGCCTGGTAAAGGCTATAGTTTGTTCTTATCCTTGACTACTTTTTTTGTGTTAAGATTGCAAAAATTGCTTCCCATGTAGCACTATTATATATGATAAAATCTTTAGTGAAATCGAGAGTAGCTAAAACACGAGCTTTTGAAATGGAATCCTTAATTTATTGACATGCATTTTAAATAAATGGATTCCAATTAAAGGATATATTATTTTCGAACAAATTATGAATTGGTTTGAAAATTTTTGCAAAATTTGGAATGAATTGCCTTACAAAATTTATTTGTCTCATGAATAATTGGACATATTTTTTTGAAATAGGGGGAGATAGAGCCTGGAACGAACAAGGTTCGTTCTTCACGTTAAATACTCCAAAAGACTTGGAATATGTAAATCTCCATTGAAGATACAATATTATATATTAAATGTATGAATGAAAATGATCATACAATTGAGAGTGAGGGGCTTGCTTATATACCGAGAAAGTGTCCCTTTATGAACGATCATGTCTCCTTAGACATGCCTCTTTGTTTAAATAATTATTACTTATTTACATATTATTAGGTTTAATATTTATTATCAATATTTATTATCAATATTTATTATTAATATTTATTACTTTTACATAATTATATTCATAACATTGTCGTCCTCTTCAAAAAGCTTTGTCCTCAAAGTTTGTTGATGAAAGGGCTTGATCTCTCTTTCTTCTACGAATGTATTCTCATCTTGGGACAATCATCTTTGTCGATACTAGTTGATATTATCCTTGGAGTGATATATAAATTTGTCGCACGGAGGAAGGATTTAACCATCATAAATTAATCTTTTATGAAATCTTTTGATTATTGGAAACTTGTGATGAACTGTTATCACAGGACTGAGTTGTGCGCACTTCAATATTCTTCGAAACATAAGTTTGTTGTTTATGTTTCGAGTGATACGGATTCGTAGATTGATTGAGATGTATGTTTTTGTGATTTAGATGTAGGTAAAGATTTATTTTGGTTTCCCTTATCATGTGTATGGTTAGATTATGATTTACTTCATTTTCTGATGTCGTTGAGTTGGTTACAAAATCTTCATTTGGAATTTCCTTCATCTCAACTCTGAGTGTGTTTTTCCTTGAACTAGTGTGTCTTCTTCTTGAGTTGTTATATTCACTGGATCAATATTCATTTCATTTTCTTCAACTTGGACTAAAACGACTAGAGACTTCGATACTACTTCTTGAAGTTGTTATAAATTGTCATTTAGTGACATCTTGTCATGTTTAAGCTTCTTTTTTTGTGTAACGAGGTTTTGGTTATGATTCCTTAGGCATAAAACCTCTTCGCTTTCTGGATTTTTGATTTTATTCTTAGTATCCTCATCATCTTTTAAACTTTTGATTTGTTCTAATAATGTTTGATTAAGGATCTTTAAACATAAATTTTCTTCTTGTTCCAACAAGTGCATCTCAAGTTCCTTCTTTATGGCCTTAGCTTTCTTGACTTGTTCGAGTAGTTTTTCATTGTGTTCTTCAAGGCGTGATTTTTTTTGGTCTTTACTAGAAATGACTTCTTCAAGCTCTTTCTGCTTCTTTGGTATAGTTTTTTTATTATCTTGAAACATTAATTCTGAAATATCATTAAAGACTTCTTATGAAGGATTTATTAGTTTTGATTTCATTATCACATCCTAGAAGGTGGTCATATTCCTCTTGTAAGGAAACATCAAAATCTTTTTTTTTTCTAAGTTCAACATGAAAGTACCCAATTCTTTTAACCAAGGTGAACCAAAATGATGTCAATTTTTGGGTTAAACATAGTTACGATATAGAATTGAGAGGTGCATTCATAGTGGTCAATTATTACTTGTAAGTCATTAATTTCATATTCTTTTTTGCCAAAAATATTTGTTCTTTCTCCTACATTTGAATTTGGAATTAATAGTTGATTTTCCAGATTAACATTGATGTGATTTTCCTCATGACTTGTGTTGATAGTGATATTAATTTCCTTCCCTTGGGTATTCCCTTTTAATTTAATTAATCTACAATCTGAAAATGGAATACTTTTATAGGAAACTTTTCCTTCATTTCTTTTTGAATTAGATTCCATTTGCCTTTTTGAGATGAAATTAGGGTTTTTGAAAATAACCCCTTCTTAATCTCTATGAAATATTATTATTTTCCTTGTATGACCTTTTATATCTCTTATAAAAATTTCATATATATATATATATATATAATATATAATATATATATAATATATATATATATATATATATATATATATATATATATATATATATATAATATTAATATAATTTTTAATTATTTTATACATCAACTCGTTTTTTTAACTAAATAATATTTTTTGAATTAAATAATAGTTATTTTTATAATTTAATTTAATTATATTACTATAACTATATAATTAAATTATAAATATTAACTGATTAATTAACTGGAAAAATTATATAATTAATTAACTTATTTCAATTATACATTTGGTCAATATATAATTTAATTAAGTTTTAAAAGTTTATGAATGTGACAAAGTAGGTGATGCCATGTAAACTATCATCCTTTAAAAATCCCATGTGGAACGGTGAGTTATGGGTCCACATATACAACGAAAGCCTTTGCATTGGTGGATTTCAACAAAACCCGACTAATCACCAAACAACAGAATAACATAGAACCCGCCAACGAACGCCAGACCCACTCCGAATGCATACAGCTGAAACCCAAATAAAATAGATCAAAGTTCAATTCTTATCAGATCCACCTTTCCCACAAATATTATCGGATTAATTCTCCACCATTGATCTTACCCTTTCAATCTGACAGTTGATGGTTCACCCGATGAACCAACCTAATCAGTGATCTTCCACCATTTGATCAAAAAACACTTGATCCAATGGTCAGCAGCGATATCGGATAGGGATCACACACAACGTTTAACGCCCTTACAAAGCCGATAAGGAATATAAATCCTTGATCTATAAATGTTCGGGTCCAATTTTGGAATTAAAGTTCAATCACTTTATGGCCTGATATCCGTTGGATATAAGAGGCCATCAAATCGATGGTTTGTGGGACTTCAACTAGCACACAGTTTAAAAACGGCTTAACTCTCACAGTTGACTATGATCTAAGAGTTTAATATCAGATTGACGGCTAAAAGCAAGTGCGGGGCTTCAACCACGATTAAGAAATATGTACTCTCCTATCCCCTACAGTTGTTGATCACCGTTGGATCTACCAGCCAATGGATGGTCTTGATTTATTTTGGGGTTTCTTCACAAATTTAACAAGTTCCGCCAAGACTTAGTGCTTCCGCCAAGTTAGTCAGTCTCTAAACTATATACTCTGGTTTCTTAAAACATATCCAGGCTCTTAATTGTTCACTGTAATTACAGAGGATTCATCCTACGATCTATGAAACCAATCTCATAACAAAAGTTTGTGCAAAACAAGCTTTATACACAAACTCCTTTTATTCATAACAATCTTTACATAGTGTACAAAACATCTCGTACTCTGATCTATTCTCCCTTCACTATATAACCTCTGTGTAACACACTCTGCCTACTCTAACACACTCAATACTAAATTACATAAAGAAATACACAATCCACAATGTATTCATATTGATAACTATTTACAGAAGAAACAGTCGCACTCGATTGTTTCAGTTATGTCCTAGCTCATTCATCCTATCTTTCCATCTGAATCTAACCCCTTCGCTCATTCCAAAAGATTACAATTTATACAAAATGCGGATTCATGAACCCCTTTAGTTCAGATCCAGAAATCTCTGATTCTTCCCTAAAGAATCTCTTTACTCCACTCTTTTCTCAAACAAATGCTAATTTAAGCTTTCAAATCCCTCGTATCCTATTCAAACCAGATAATCTATTTGCTTGGCCTGATCTCCATGCAGGGAGGATCAATCAACTACTTATACCCTTTTCTACTCAGATTTTGACAACAAATAAAACACTCTCATACATTTAAATTAATAAAATTAATTAATCTCTTGTCTTCCAATCCTTTGTTAGCCACAACATGTGATCATACCATCACATTGTTGACTAGGTCTAAATGCTCCTGCATCAAACTCCCAAAGTTGAAAGTTTTCATGACCTCTTGGTCATGTGTTTCTTCTACTGATCATCCAGTATCCCAAACTTTACTTTGTAACTGGCCATCACTTTCATCATGTTTCTGATTCAATTCTTCTGCCACTGTCACTTCTGTTCTTCCAAGATTCCAAATCTTATGTTGTTGCTATCCACTTTCCTTGCTAATACAAATTTCTTTTGTTAATTTCTCTTCCTTGTTGTCCCTCTTCTTAACTGACTTCATCTTCCAAACTTTCTCAAGTTCCTCTTTACAATTTGTTCTTAGCTTAACTCCACTAACATGTGTCTGCTGTACATTCTCCCTTACCATAGGAATTATGAAATTTCTATCCAATTCTTCTTCACCTCTGTCATTTACAAACGGTTGCTTGTACTCTACAGTTTCCCTTTCATTATCATTAAAGATAATCTTTCCCTTTATCTTATCAGATTCATCTAATCACTTTTCAAGTAATTTGAATCTTCCCTCATCTCCAATAAGCATATCATTTGCATATGACTCCTCTTTCCTGTATTAAATTGAATTCCTACCACAATTATCAGATTTAAAGTTACTGTAGATTTCTGTCTCCATAGATAACTCTGCCATCAATTCCTTATACTAATCCTTTGTAAAATTTATAAAACTGTCAATAAATTTCATTTGAGAACTTTCCTATTCATTACAGAATATTCCCTGTTTCAACAATTCAAGAATTAAAATCTCCTGAAATATATCATTTTGAAGTATCCTTTCACCTTTTGTACAACTAATTAATGTTGTTTCATCTTCACCTACAACAAAAACAAAATTATGGTTTTTTAAAGCTTATTCATGGTTTACAGATTCATAAAAATAATCCACTTTAAAATCACATAATTCCTGGACTTCTGTATTTGTTAACATCATCATACATTCCTTCACATTTTCCACACTCTCGTGATTTTCTACTGAAGATACTTCATTCTGGTTATCATCACAAATTTCCATTTGTTTGTCTTCAACTTCCTTAATCATGACGATTTCCTTGTCAATACCACCATTCTTAAAATATCCTTCTATTTCAACTATTTCCTCAAACAATTTCACTTCTTCATCAACATGCATGAGCACATTGTCCAATTGTTGTTCATCACCTGTCAAACTTGAAAATATACACATCATGTTAGTTTCAAAAATACAAGGCTCTTCATCTGAAATCTCATTGACCAGACCTTCATGCTCCTTTAAACTATTCGGATAATTCACTAAGTTATTGAGAAATTCTTCCTCAATATATCTGATTTCCTTTTCATCAAAGAAAACTTCTGGGACTGCAGCTTCTTAACTTTGCTTGACAATTTCATCATAAGTCTGCATAACCTCCCCCTATCCTTCACAATTATCTCGAGTGCTCAGTTTATCCAAATAAGACAACAATGTCTCCTTCTCTTCTATGATAAGACTTTGATTTTCAAATATTTCTTGACTTAACTTCTTTAGCTAAGTTCTCTGTGTCAGCTTCGCTTCTCTTCTCTTCACAACCCTGCAATGCATTAGCTTCTCTCCCTATGTCCATTTTCCATGGGTTTTCTATCCATGTTAATATTCCTTCTAACATGATCCAATAAGTTTTCACTAAGAGAAGACACAACCATTTACTTATACCTTTTAATTTTCTCCACTAATCGAAGTCTTGAAAGTCTTCCTGCACCTCCTTTTCTATTTTTCTTGTCTCTGCCTCTTTCACAGGGTCAATTTCATTTGGCTGCATACCTACAACTTTACATTCACACAAATAATTAATCCCAAAATTATGAGATTCTCTTGCCTGTGAAGATGCTACCAACACCTTTCTCTCATGTTGATTTGTGTAGATCATCTCTTTGTCATTATCATCACTATCTCCTTCCCCAAGGTGAGATCCTTTCTTTGTTTCACAAATGTATTCTTCAGCTTTTCGAAGCATTAATTTCTCAGCAAACAATCCTATGACAAGCCACTTAACTCTTTTCCCCACATAAATTCCTTATTCCAAATATTCTCTTATTCCTTTCTATACCAACTTCTTCAAATGATTGAGTTCTGCCTTTATCTCAACCAACTCTATGTCCATTTTTTCTTTACTCATTCTTTTGAGTCCAACTACTTTGGCACTCTTTTTCCTCTATCTGTGACTTTCCTCTGTACCCCTGTTATGACTATCAATAGTCAATTCCATTTCTTCCTCTGGTGAAATTTCCTTGTTCACTGGTGAGCTCCAACTAGCCCTTTCTTTCATCTGTAACAAGTCTCCTTCATGCCTCACCAAACTTTTATGAGTTTAGCCTTTTGGCATTTATTGGTTCTTTCCTTGAACCTTTCACTGACTAGCAATTCTACCCAGCACTCCTCTTGCTGGAATTGTTATCTTTAAGACAACTCTACCCACAATCACAATTGTGGAGCTGCCTCAACAACTTCTACCCAACCGCAGTTGGAAGTTGTTCTCAGCTTCTTTTGAACACTTCTTGCTCTAGGTTGTTGCATCTTCAATTGCTCACTTCCTTCTTTCATTCAGTAATTTGATTTGTTATTGGGTATTGTCATCTTTACTCATCTGAGAGCTCTTCTTGCTTCAACTTCTTTAACATATCTCATGTTATATGATGCTAATACAATTCATTCTTCCTTCTAGCAATTTCGCTGCTTCCATTGACCTGTAGAATCCTATCTCAAGATATATCAAAGCACCTTTCAAACCTGCCAATTTTCCTTCAAAGATGTCTTAAAACTAATTCCCATTCCATCAGTTAAATCTTTGCCAAATGATTCATCTGTTAATTATTTCATTTAAACTTCTCCATTCAAAAGACTCCATATAGTCAACAACTATTCTTCATCTTACGATTAAGATTCAATTTGAAATTCACCTATATTTACAAATTCATGACACACTACAAATTCCTTCTGATAATCTGTTGTAAGCAAATCTTGTCTTGCTTCTACAAATTCCAAAATTCATTCCTTGTAGTGGTTCTTCTTTAAATCCTATTAAACCCAATCTCTATTCTTTCAACCATCAATACCATTGTCTTCAACAATACTTTAAGGAATCCTTAATAATTAAAATTATTCAAATCATTTAAGTGATTTCAGTCATAGCAATCCACTCTTCTATTTGACTTTAAATTCAAAACCTTCTACTTCAATTTTGTTTTCAAATCAAACCAATCATTCAATCAATTTACATGGAAATTTCATTTGTCTGAAAGGAAATTTTCATTCCCTTGTTGTTCTCCAAACATCCAAACAAATCTCTTTGCTGACAGAGGATTCACCTTTTCCTTGTTCTGATCTCAGTGTCCTTTGCATTAAATTCTTTTGAGCTTTTATTTTACTTTGATTGTTCTAACACGCAGATATCTCCAATCTTTAACATTACTGTACTTTTATGCAAAATCCTTTTCTGCTCTGATACCAAAAATGATGCCACATAAATTGACATCCTTTAAAAATCCCATGTGGACCTTTGAGTTATGGGTCCACATATACAATGGAAGCCTTTGCATTGGTGGATTTTAACAAAACCCAACCAATCACCAAACAACGGAATCACAAAGAACCTGCCAACAAACATCGAACCCACTCTGAACGCATACAACCAGAACCCAAATAAAATAGATCCTAGTTCAATTCTTATCAGATTCACCTTTCCCACAAATATTATCAAATTAATTCTTCACCATTGATGTTACCCTTTCAATTTGACGGTTGATGGTTCACTCGATCAACCAACCTAATCGGTGATCCCCCACTGTTTGATCAAAACACACTTGATCTAACAGTCAGCAACGATATCGGACAGGGATCACGCATGATGTTTAACCGCCCTTACTAATCCGATAAGGAATATAAATCCTTGATCTATAAATGTTTGGGTCCTATTTTGGAATTAGTTCGATCACTTTATGACCCGATATCTGTTGGATATAAGAGGCCATTAAATCGATGGTTTGCGGGACTTCAACTAGCACAGAGTTAAAAATGGTTTAACTCCCACAGTTAATTGTGATCTAAGAGTTTAATATGAGATCGATGACTAGAATCGAGTGTGGGGCTTCAGCCATGATCAAGAAATCCATACTCTCCTATCCCCCACGGTTGCTGATCACCGTCAGATCTGCCAGTGAACGGACGGTCCTGATTTATTTTGGGGTTTCTTCACAAATTTAACAAGCTCCACCAAGACTTAGTGCTTCCGCCAAGTTAGTCAGTCTCTAAACTATATACTCCAGTTTCTTAAAACATATCTAGGCTCTTAACTGTTCATTGTAATTACAGAGGATTCATCCTACGATCTATGAAACCAATCCCATAAAAAAAGATCACGCAAAAAAAGCTTTATACACAAATTCCTTTTATTCATAAAAATCTTTACATAGTGTATATAACATCTCATGCTTTGATATGTTCTCTCTTCACTATCTAACCTCTATGTAACACACTTTGCCTACTCTAACACACTCAATACTAAATTACACAAAGAAATACACAATCCACATTGTATTCATATTGATAACTATTTACAGAAGAAACAATCACACTCGACTGTTTCAAATCTGCCCTCGCTCATCCATCCTATCTTTCCATCTAAATCTAACCCCTTCAATCATTCCAAAAGATTACAATTTATACAAAATGCGGATTCATGAACCCATTTAGTTCAGATCCAGAATCTCTCATTCTTCCCTAAAGAATCTCTTGACTCCACTCTTTTCTCAAACAAATGCTAATTTAAGCTTTCAAATCCCTCAAACTGGATAATCTAACTACTTGGCATGAGCTCCACACTGGGAGGATCAATCAACTATTTATACCCTTTTCTGCTTCGATTTTGACAACAAATAAAACACTCTCATACATTTAAATTAATAAAATTAATTAATCTCTTGTCTGCCAACCCTTTGTTAGCCACAACATGTGATCATACCATCACATTGCTGACTAGGTCTAAATGCTCCTGAATCAGCAGGGAAGGTGTTGACCGGTGGTGACGTTTGACAAATGGGTGAGTTCGAGAATCAATGGAACAATGCGACTGGTCGACATGGAATATGACATGACGAACGAGAAAAACAACAGATAGGGCGGTTAGAATCGCAGGGACAAGGGAAGCGGATGATAGAGAAACAAAGAACAAACAAGAGATGGATGTTGGGAAGGGGGACATGTGCGGTTAATCGAGTGACAATGTAGTGCAGGTAAACGACGGAGTTGGAAATTCAGATGGTGTGGGTGACAATTTGAAGGTGGTCGCGGTGGTGGCATGTCAGATGGACAGAAGATGACATAGACAACTCAAGATTTCGGATGGTTTGATGGCAGCAACTAAGACAACAATAGGGGAGGAGAAAGTCACAGCAAAGCCATTACAAGGACAACTGGTGTAGCAGGGATGATGACGGATGAGATGGAAGTTGTTGGAAGCATGAGACAGAAGCTAAGTGTTCAGACGGTTGTCGGGAAACTGGAGGGCGGTAACAGGATGGTGGTTTTGGTCAGTTGTTGTCTTACAACTGTAAGATAATTGATTGGCAGTGACTACACGACCCTCAAGTTGTTGCGACATTGTGTGGTTGCGCTACAATTTTTTTTTGTATATATATTTTCTTTTATTATGTAAGTTTATCTTTTTCTTTTTTTTTCAATTAATTTAATTTTTTATTTTTGTTTCTTAATTTATTTTTTCCTTTTGTATATTTTGACTATTTTT
>APFE031056831.1:0-30812 GCA_000404065.3 Pinus taeda | reverse complement strand
AGATACTTCTCTTCAAGCCTTAATATCTTAACCCATCAATAGAACTTATCCTTCTTCAAGCGCTCAGGTTCTTCCTTGATTCAGATCCAGCTATGCCCCATAACCCAATGACCAGTATTCTAGATCTTGCTCTTCATTAGATATTCAATTACTTGAGTGCATTTGCCTGATGATCTACTCCTCCTTTCATAGTCTTAGGCCTTACTCAATACCATGGTCCAAAACCACTTAGAATCAATACCTTGGACCAAATACCTAGGGTCAACACTTTAGACAAGTTACCTTGGACCAATACCATGGGTCAAAATACCATGGTCCAAATACCACGGACCAAAACCAAATTCTCCAACATGTGCGCGCCTTTCCTTGTGTGAAAGTGTGTGTATATGCATACGCACCTTTTGGTCGGCAAACCCACGTGTATACAAGGCTTGGTAAAGGGGAACTTGCGTATATCTCTTTTTCCTTCATTCTAAGAGCCTGAACTGTGATCTGTCATTTGAGTGAGTTGCCATCAAGGACAACACCTGTGCCATAGTGCCAAACCTGTGTCATAATGCCAAAAATCTCCCCCTTTGGACTTGATGGCAACCCCAAGTAACTCTCCCCCTTTGTCATCAATGGCAAAGGGTTATGCTTCCCCTGAGTACATGCTGAATACTCTAATATGTTGAAGTGTGCTATTCATGCTCCCCCTGACTGTAAGAAAGGTCTACAAAAAGATTTTCTACAAGAAGAACATGACTCTATACATCATAAATGACCTTCCTATCACCAAAGTCTCATACATACATCCATCTCCCAACCAAGTGGTGATATACCAAGATTGACTCATCCACCCAACCAAGTGGGGATATATCAAAAGTTTATACATGATAAATCAAGAACATTACATCATCCATCCCAGGAATAGTGGGGAAACAAAATAGGTCGTTACATGACCTTGATAATAAAAGATATACATGACATAGAGACAAAATATCTAGAACAAGACTATGATAGTCATCAACAACTATCATCTGCAGCATCTGTCAATCACCATCCAGACCAACAACCATCATCTCCCTCTACCCCTGAATCAAAAGAAACTATGAAATTGTACCAAGATCTTCTAAGATAATGTCAATAATGCATTATTAGAAGTATATGATCCCCCTGAACCTGTGCTAGATGGTCTCTGTCATACCCATATCAAACTCTTTTCATCTTGAGTCTGCCCACAATTTTTCTTCAAACCAACATATACGTGACTATATCCACAACAAACGGAGTATGTACACAGATATGCTTCATGAAACTCGCATACAACCAATTTTCTCTGAACCATATAGGTTTCAACAACCATATGATGCATCAACTACCGCCAGCTTCTATCTAAGATATTCAAATGTCTCTCTGGGCAGTAGTTTGGTGAATATAACAACAACCTGTTCTTTGGAGGGAACATACTCCAATTTGACCTTTTGTTCAAGCACTTGTGCACAGAGAAAATGATATTTGATAGGTATGTGCTTGGTCTTGGAATGCATGACTGGATTCTTTGAAACACTGATTGCACTTCTATTATCACATAGAATGGATATGGGTGGAGTACATGTGATCTGAATGTCTTGCAATGTTTGCATCATCCAAAGGAGTTGTGTGCAGCAAGATGTAGCAACGACATATTCTGCTTCAGCTATAGATAATGAAATTGAACTTTGTTTCTTGTTGAACCAAGATACTAATCTGGAACCCATATAGAATGAACCACCACTAGTGCTTTCTCTGTCATCCACGCTTCCTGCCCAATCTGCGTCTGTATATGCATGAAGTGTAAGATCTGTATCCCTAGGATACCATAAACCAAAGTTTTGTGTTCCTTGAAAAGGTGCGCTTCCTTTGGATTTACTTGGAATCTTCCAACTATTCCCACTACATGCATGATGTCTAGTTGGGTACCTGTTAGATAGAGTAACCTACCAATCATGGATCTTTAGGTTGGTTGATGTACTGCTGTTGATTCATCATTTGTGTTGAGGGTGCATCCTATTACCATAGGGGTACATACTAGTTTAGAATCTTCCATGCCATATTTCTTCAAGATATTCTTGAGGTACTTGGTTTGTGATAGAAAATACCATATTTATTTTATTGAACTTGTAAACCAAGAAAATATGTGAGCTCACCAAGCAGGGACATTTCAAATTCTTTCTGCATTACCAAAGCAAAGTTTTGACTCATGACTTTTTCATTGCTACCAAAAATGATATCATCAACATACACAACAAGTATTAGCAATTTATCATTGTCAATTTTTATATATAGATTGCTATCAGCTGATCCTTTTGAAAAACCTTGTTGATGAAGGTATTTGTCAAGAAGATAATACCAGGCCCTTGGAGCTTGTTTTAGACCACAGAGAGCCTTTATGAGTCTGCATGCAAATTTTGGATCATTTCCAAGGATGAATTTGTCTAGTTGCTCAATATATACTTCTTCTTCTAGGTCTCCATTAAGAAAGGCAGATTTCACATCCATTTGATATACTTTGAACTTCTGAAAGCTAGAAAGAGCAAGGAACATTCTTATGGTTCCAAGTCTAGCAACAGTTGCAAAAGTTTCTTCAAAGTCTATACCTTCTTGTTGAGCATACCCTTTACAAACAAGGCTGGCCTTGTTTCTAATAACTTCTCCATTTTCATTCAACTTGTTTTCGAATATCCAATTGGTTCCTATGACATTCTTATCATTAGGTCTAGGAACAAATTCCCAAGTATTATTCTTTTCAATCTACCCAAGTTCTTCATTCATGGCCTTGACCCAACATTCATCTTTGCATGCTTCATTAACCACAACATCAATACTTTCAACAATTTTCCCAAGACTTTTATTATAACAATTACATCCTTTACTTCAGGAAGAGTAACCAAGGAGAATGCCTTCATCTGCTCTAGGTTCAAACTTGCCAAGTTTTTCATCAGTCCTTTTGATGTAACATTTGCTTCTAAAAACTTTGAATTATTTTACAGTAGGAGCCTTACCATACCAAAGTTCATGTGGAGTTTGAGTGTTGTTTACTCGGATGTTTTTTTTGTTGAGAATAGTGATGGCAACAAATGCAGCTTCACCCTAGAAAGTTGCAGGAGTTCCAGACTCATCTAGCGTAGCACAAGCCATTTGTTGAACGGTTCTGTTCATCCTTTCTACCACTCCATTTTGTTGAGGAGTTCTTGCGGTAGAGAATTCTCTTCTTATTCCATGTTCTTCACAGAAGTCAAAGAATTCATCCGAGGTAAATTCCCCTCCTCGATCAGACCTCAGGCATCTGATTTTGCGATCTGATTCATTTTCAACCAAGGCTTTGAAGGCTTTGAACTTTTCGAAAGCTTTGTATTTATGCTTTAGAAGTCATATCCAACACATTATGGAAAAGTCATCAATGAACAATATAAAGTATTTTTCTCCATGAGGTGACTTTTTCCTAGATGGACCACATAAATCAGTGCGAACAAGTTCAAGAGGCTTACTAGCTGATCCTTCCTTCTCATGGAAATGTGCTCTGGTTTTCTTACCAAATTGACATGATTTTCATATTGTATCTTTTGGAATGTTGATATCAGGAAGATCAAGAACAACCCGATATTTGCATGCTTTTCTTATTTGAGAGAAACTTAGATGCCCCAATCTTCTATGCCATAACCAGTGTTCATTGTTTTTGCTTAGGTGGCACTATTGTTGTCCCCCTTGAGTATGTATAGGTTGTTTGGAGTTCTTACACCTTTGATCACTATTTCTCCTGTATCAAGCTCACGAACAACACATCCATTTGATCGATATACTACCTCATTTCCTTGATCACATATTTCACTGACACTCAATATATTATGCTTTAGACCATCTACATACATAAAATTCCCAGCTTTAACTTTTTCTTTTAAGAGAACGGAGCCTTTACCTTTTATGACTACAAGAGTGTCATTACCGAATGAGACCTTCTTTTCCTTTTCTAAGGCATTATATGACTGAAGTTTTTCTTTATCACCTATCATGTGTTTCGAGCATCCACTGTCGATGTACCACTAATTTTCTTATCCTTCTACATACAAAGCTATACCACATCTTTCTGTTTCCGATTCTTTCTTTCTCCATGTTTTGGGACCCAATGAAGCTTGCTCTTTCTGAGATGTTTGCTGAAATTTACTTCTGCATTCAGAATCTTAATGACCGAAGTTGTTACAGATAGAGCATTCTATTTCATTTTCAAGAGCAGAAAAGTTATTGTATATCATTTTCATGATCCCAGTCACATTCCTTTGATTTCATGCTTCTCTAGTCATGATGGTCTTGTAAGCAACACATTGAGCAGCTTTGTGTCCAAATTTATGACATGAAAAACATTGGCCATTAAAGAAAGTCCTGCGATTATCGAATCTACTGACCTGATGATTGTAGTTTCCATTGACATTCATTCTTGAAGAAAATTGAGACTGATTTACCTGTGGTTGGTTATAGCTTCTATTCATCCTTGAAGTAGATTGCACCTGATTTACATGGTGATTTGCTTTATGCCTTGGTTGATGATTGTCAACCTATTCACTTCTCCTTGTTGCATCAAGATAGATTTTGGAGGTTGATGGCTTCTGTGCTTGAGATGCTTCTTCAGTAATATCCAAGACTTGTCTTTATCAGAGGAAAACGCTACACTTCGATAATTTCATCTAAAGTTTCTGATCCTTTCGCAAATCTAAGATTGAGAGCTTTTGTTTTATCAATATCTTTTCTAAGACCCACAATTTCACATTCTAACTTTTCATTGTGTTTTTCCCTTCCAGCAAGTTGGAATATCAGAGTATCTATAATCATACTCTTTTCTTCTAAATAGATTTTAAGTTTAGAAATTTCTTCATAGAGACCATCTTCATCTAAAGCATCCAAGAAATCATCATCTTCAAAAGCCAACAAAAGTCTATAATCATTACCATATTCATCTTCATCACTATTTGATAATCATTATTTGATAAACCATCGTTATCTTCATGCGTATAGTAGCTCTTCTTACTTACATTCTGTTTTCTATTCCATTTTTTCAGTTCCTTACCTTTATCAAGCTTATCTTTATGAGGACATTTGGTTGCATAATAACCAACTCTTCCACAAGCAAAGCATTTGAAAGGTAGTTTACCTCTGGATCTTCCAGAACCTCGTTGAAGGTTTTTGACAAAATTTGCTTCTTCCTCTCCTTCTGAAATGTGTCTCAATTCATTGAGCTCTTCTCTTCTTGAAGCCTTGAATGTGGCTTCTCTCATATCTGATGGACCTCCTTTTCTCATTCCAAAAACATTTAGGATTCCATGCAGCTGTGTCATAGTCATACTTTGAAGATCCTACTTTTCTTCTATGGCAAGAACTTTTGATTCAAACTTAGAAGACAGGGATCTTAAAACCTTTTCAACTAAAGTAATTTCTTTTATCTCTTCACCCAAGTTTTTCATGCAATTAACAATCTCATCTATACGTAGGAAGTAATGAGCTATACTTTTATCATTGTGCATTTTGAGAGTTTCATATTGAATCTGAGAGATTGTAGTTTTGCACATTTTACTTGATTGTCTCCTTCATAGCTTAGAACGATCTTGTCCCATATTTCTTTGGCGGTTTTGAGCTGCATAATCTTGACAAATTCTGATTGTGTCAAACTCCCCAATAGTGTATTGACAGCCTTGGTATTTGTTTCATATTGCTTTTTACTTGCCATATCTGTAGGAATTGTTGATGGAAATGTATATCCTCCTTCCATGATTTCCCAAACATCTGTTCGAAGAGATTGGAGATAGGTTGTGGTTCTAACCTTCCAATAGACAAAGTTTCTCCCATCAAAGATTGGAGGTCTAATGGATCCCTCTCTTTTGTAGCTTCCCGTGATTATAGATCTTCCTTCAAGTGGTCAAGCTTCTTATGAGGCCTGCTCTGATTCCAATTGTTGGAAATAATACTGAGAGGGGGGGTGAATCAGTATTAGCAATTTAACAATATTTCATTTCCATAAACAGATTTATATACGCTACTTCTGTTAATAAAACTTTCATGTATACGCAACTATGTTTAGAGCAACTAGCGTATACCTTGCAAACTTATAATTTAGTTAGTTGATCTTTAATCTATGTATCAGAACCATATAACCAGTAATCAAGTGCAATAAATAGAACAGGCAATCACACACATGAACAGAAGATATAAGGTGGAGACCCAATGTGGGTGAAAACCACCTACTGTAATCGTCTCTTTCTTTCTTTAATAAGAAACTTCTTTTTACAAATTTTGTATCGGCGCAGCCTTATACCAATACGCAAGCTTCTACCTGCAGAAGGTTACAACCCTTTCTCATTCTCCAGCTTTTCCTGGAAGGGAGCTACAACCCCCTTAGCTCTTGTACCAGCTGATGTGTTTACTAGTACGTAGGTGCTGACCTACAGAAGGCAACAACTTACTCTTTTCTTCTAGGGACCACGTTTCATAAATTTTCAGACTGGATCCATAAATAACATCAATCAAACATCAAATATATCTACATCAACCAATATCCTTTGCACCAACCAAAACTGAATCAGACAATCACTTTTCTAAATGTTGTAACCAAAACACAGTAACAATAACCAGAACCCAAGCTAGAACCCAGCACACTACAACAGCAAACAGAAGTAGCTAAAACATATTTTATGAGGTGTATGTTACTTCAATGTGTCGAACCTGCGTATACGTTGTTTTGAAATGCCAAACCAGCGTGTATACGCGCCCTTGCTGTAATGAACCTGTGTACAGATCTGTAAAAGATGATTTAACCTTTACAACTATTCAGACATCAATTATACCCAGATCATCAGATTTGCAGATTACGACATGCACCAATTATTTAGATAAAAGATCAAAACCACATAAAGATACTTCTCTTCAAGCCTTAAGATCTTGACCCATCAATAGAACTTATCCTTCTTCAAGCGCTCAGGTTCTTCCTTGATTCAGATCCAGCTATGCATCATAACCCAATGACCAGTATTATAGATCTTTCTCTTCATTAGAAATTCAATTACTTGAGTGAATTTGCCTAATGATCTCCTCCTCCTTTTATAGTCTTAGTCCTTACTCAATACCATGCTCCAAAAACACTTAGAATCAATACCTTGGACCAAATACCTCGGGTCAACACTTCGGACAAGATACCTTGGACCAATACCATGGGTCAAAATACCATGGACCAAAACCAAATACTCCAACATGTACGTGCCTTTCCTTGCATGAAAGTATGTGTATACACATACGTGCCTTTTGGTCGGTGAACCCGCGTGTATACGCGGCTTGGTCAAGGGGAACCTGCGTATATCTCTTTTTCCTTCATTCTGAGAGCCTGAACTATGATCTGTCATCTAAGTGAGTTGCCATCAAGGATAACATATGTGTCATAGTGCCAAACCTGTGTCATAATGCCAACATGGTCAAGGGCCTCTGATGAACTCAGCGAAATGCTTCAATCTCGATGACAACAATGTTGACAAAATCTTAATGGCCAAGGGTCTAGATTGAAGAGTGTGGCTCTATGCATCGGTGGAGGAGCCATAGGATAGAACTACTCTGATACCAAAGAAAACGGACAAAGTTTGTTCTTCAAGTTAAATACTCCAAAAGCCTTGGAATATGTAGATCTCAATTGGAGATATGAGATTATATATTAAATGTATGGATGAGAATGATGATACAATTGAGAGTGAGGGGCTTGCTTATATACCAAGCAGGTGTCCCTTTATGAATGGTCATGTCTCCTTAGACATGCCTATTTATTTAACTAATTGTTGACAATGGTAACAAGAAATGCTAAAAATAGCATTGCTATAAATAGCATTTCGGGATGGATTCCAATTTTGGTTAGTCCCTGAACTAAAATTGAGAAGTAAAATTCGAATTTGATCTTAGTAGTTGTTTGTAAAATAATTAATTAATTCATCTTGAGTTAATTAGTTGGAGAAAATCAAACATGAAGTCTATGTGAGGACATGCAACAATTATCCCATTGATTGAGGAATTTATCCCTCAGTTAAAGAGATAAGGATGAGTTGTAATTTGAGTTTTAATTAGTTAGCTCAGTTAATTGAGTTAAGTCGAGTTAGATTAATTCAAATAGTATGTTGAACTAATTGTGAGTTCAGTTAGTTAATGCATGCATGCATCTAATTGTTGCACTTCATATAACTAAATATTCTCTCATAAATAACTCATGCATGTCAGTTCAGTCAGAGACCCAGTTGAGATCAGAGGAAGGGACAATGTGCTATCAGTTGGAGGATTTTTCCTAAATAGGAAACTCATCCATGCAGAAGGAATTATCTCCTTCAGGATTGCGTAGTTACTTTTGAGTTTAGTGAGCAGTGTGAGAGGTGAATCACACGGGTGGTAGCATTGGACCCCAAGAGAAACTGTGCAAGGAAATAGGAGGCTTGGAGGGCATAAGAGAAGGTTGTGAGAGCCTTTGACTATCTATGAGCAGCACTGTTGGATTGTACTAAGAGCAGGATAGCTTGTGAGCTAATGCTTTGTGTAATCCAGACATATTTCCACTTGTATGATAATACAGAGATCAGGATTTTAGTTGAGGCTTTCCCCAGAGTATTCTTTTGTGTTTCATGTGTATGATTTCTTCTTCTATGTTATATGTGTTATGATTGATCTAGCTCAAATTGATTAAGCTTCCACAAGGTTTGATTGTAGAAGTAGATCTAGTATTTTGCTTTAGTATATTGCATTATCAGGTAATCTACAGTGAGAATTTCTACATGGTATCAGAGCTACCTAATCTATAGAGAAATTTCTACATGGTATTAGAGCAAAGGTGATCAAAGCAAAGAACAGTATACAAAGAAGGGAGAAGTTCGAATTTTCAAGTTCCTAATTATAGAATTCGAATTCTTATCACATCTCAATTTCACCAATGGTGTTCAACAGTTTAAGACTAGAGTATGCCCTTGATGGCAGCTCGAATTATATAGTCTGGAAGGATCGCATGGAAGTAGTATTAGAGGAAAACAGTCTAAAGGACTTAATTGATCAAGAAGTCCCCAAGCCGGCAGCAGCTAATGCTATAGAATTGGCAGAATGGAAGAATTGTTTGGCTAGAGCAAGGAGAATCGTCCTGGAGGGAGTTCAAGACCACATTGTCTCAAGCCTCCATGGGAAGGAGACACTATTTTCAACGTGGAAAAAATTGAAGGATCTATATCATAACAACAACAATCAGAGGAAGTTGGCACTGAAAGGAAAGTTTTGGAAAATCAAGTGTGAAAAGGACGACACGATCTCTACATATCTGAACAAGCTCACCACCTGTAGGGATGAGCTTGGAAGTGTAGGGATCATGATAGCTGATGATGACATGGTGAGTCTAGCTCTCCTCGGTCTTCCTAAGAGCTAGCATAGCTACCAAGACTCGGTAAATGAAAGAGAGAAACTATTAGATTGGGAACAACTTTGGTTGGACCTAATGTAGGAGGAGATACGGAGAAGCACCAGAGATGGATCTTCTTCATCCAAGGAGAATGAAGAAAATTGCGCCTTAGCGAGTAAGGAAAAGAAAGGGAAGGAGAAGGATTGTCATCCCAAATCTAGTTCTTGCCATGGTGGGAAGAATTTTGAAAAATTGAAAGTGTGATTCTTTCGTTGTCATGAGGTGGGCCATTTTGCTACAAATTGTCCATTGAAGAAATCCAAGAAGGGATCCTTGGAAGGATCAAAAGGTGAGGCACTGGCCTCACAGTTCGAGTTGGATTTCACCCTCTTCGCTTGTATGGTTTCATCCATGGTGGGATGTGGTTGGTTTCTTGACAGTGGAGCTTCTTTCCACATGACCGGCGACAAGAGTTTGTTCAGTACCTTGGAGGAGAAAGATCTATAGATACTCTTAGTGATGGGTAATGATGAAAATTATAGTGTCTCAGGTGTAGGCACAGTTGTTTTTCAGAAGGAGCATGGATCTTGTATTACCTTGATCGATGTCAAGTATGTACCAGGATTGAGGAAAATCTTGGTGTCGATCACAATGCTGGAAGACAAAGGCTATGATGTAGTCTTCAGTAAGGGAAAGGTTTTCCTTAGACACATCACCACTAGACAGGTGAAGCAGATCGGTTCATGGGTCAAGAACTTATATGCTCTTGAGGTTCAAGATGAATGAAAAGCCTTGAGGAGAAAGGAAACTGATGGAGACTTGGTGGTTGAGAGGGAGAGTACATTACCTCTCAACATGTTGTGCCAGAAGAAGTCTCAGACAACTGTGGAGGAGCCACAATTGGTGAAGCAGCTTCAGGAGGTTGTGGAGCAGCCACAACTAGAGAAACTAAGAGGAGATCAAGTAGAGTCATCTACTCATGTAGAGACCTCCAGTAGGGGGAAATTTTGAGCCAAGTGGGCAGAGGGATCACATACATCCATACCTCCTAGTAAGAGGTGAGGCAATGTGGAGTGACAGTCCCATGAAGGATGGAATAGGGGCAGGATCTTTAAGGTACCTAACCTCTTTGATTAGACCTTGCTACAGGAGCCCTGATGAGGAGTAGCTAGATTGGCTGAGTGGGTAGAGACAAATGCGGATGGAGCAGCAGAGAGAGCTACAGTGCAAGAATCCCAAGACAGTGCAGAGCTAGCAGGCTGCAACAATGCGAGAGGCACAAGAGTGTTGCACTAGTGCAGGATGGCACAGAGAGGTATGTAATGGTGCGAGATGCATGGAGTGTTGCAGCAGCTCAAAGGTTAGAGAGGGAGCACTTGTTAGCGGCAGAGGGAGCTTCAGCATCAGAGGATGTTTCTAGCCCAATAGGAAGGTTAGTTGGGATATTTTTTTTGTTTCTAGAGTTGCTGGAGAAATAACACTTGGGAGAAGTGTTGCATGCAGAACATCCCAAAGGTTCAGGATTGGGTTCGAGTTGAATGCCTTTCTTTTTGAGAGGGAGTGTTGAAATGGGAGCAAGAAATGCTAAAAATAACATTGCTATAAATGGCAGTTCAGGTACCAATGTTGGACATAGCCACAAGGAATGAAAAATGGAAGTGCTAAAAATAGAATTGCTATAAATAGCATTTCGGTATGGATTCCAATTTTAGTTAGTCCCTGAACTAAAATGAAGTAAAATTCGAATTTGATCTTAGTTGATGTTTGTAAAATAATTAATTAATTCATCTTGAGTTAATTAGTTGGAGAAAATCAAACATGAAGTCTATGTGTGTAGAAATTTTGAATAATATGACAATTATTCACAGAGATTATCCTGATTATACACTATTTGTGGAATGCATGCATAATACATAACCTCCTCTACGTTGATCATCAATTTGCGGAATTAAAGAAACAATCGCATGCGCACATTTAAACATCAATCGCACATATCAACACAGTATGTAATGGGGAAAGCATACAGCTAAAAACCCCTCAACTACCTGTATATTATGATGATAGAGAACATGTAACAATACATAGTACAATACTCCTCACAAGTACTCGGTACTATCTCCACATGCTACACACAAACTAGCTCAGATCTATATCAAGTCACAGGTTCAAATCTCCTTCGCTGTTTGCCTGCCTCCACTACGCAATACCTGTTGAGAATAGATCAGATCCAAGTTCAAATTCCCTTGGATTGTACTACGCAATCCTCATTGGAAATATCAATCAATGACTGTGCAAATCTCATGCACAACTATAGTCACAATTGATAGTAGTCTCACCCTTTCACCCACCTCTAACACTTGTCTCCACTGAACTGTCCATGCACTGACTTAACTGATGTATTCTTTAGTTGATTTATGAGTTAATAATTAGTGAATTAATTAATAATTAATTCACACCACTCATCACTAGTGTATTTATCAGTTAGACTAAATAGAGCTTGAGGTGAAAAGGTTGAGGTGAAAAGGTTCGAGCTAGTAGAGCTTGCAAGTAAAGCTTTTAAAAGGGCTTTGACACCATCAAATATCAGGGTTGGCTTTAAGAGGACAAGAATTTGGTCACTGAACTATGATGCTCTTATGCATGATATTGGTTGTAGCCAACTGTTTCATGTGGATGGTCAGGAAGAAGGGAATGCCCAAACAGGGGTTGAAGTGCAAGAAGTAGATGACCAATATGATGTTGTTGCAGATGGTAATATGATTTCCCTCTCTCATGGACACTTATATGATGAAGATGATGAAACTGTATGTGAAACAAAGTATAACCATGAACAAATTCGCAGTAACATGGAGATCGTTCCACCAACTCAAGAACATGAAACTCTTGTTGTTGATATTGTTAATGACATTGTTGAACATGCAGTTGACAATGACCAATTGACATTGCCAAGCCAAGTAGCCCCACCTCTATGGCTGGCAGAAGCAATGATTAATATGAATGCACATTGTGTCTTAACAACCAATAAACAAGGCATGAACATGCCCTCACAACCAGCAGAATTGAACAGTGAAATTGTTCATTTTTTTTGTGGACAATAGATCAATGGAAGAAGATGAAGCACATAATGAGCCATCAAATGAAGATAATGATATAGTTCAATCAGTTCCATCAGATACTGAAAGGGAAGTACCAAGCAATGACATGCAAGTGGGAGGGGTGGAGAAGATGCTTGGTCGGTTCCTAAAGCTACCAGTAGAGAGAGTATCAATGAAAAAAAAGCAAGGTGCACTGGGTAGTCTTTAATTGGGCTGAAGCTCACAGTTACTCACCTCAGAGGACTATATAAACCTGTTAGTTGAGTGAAAAAAAAAATAATAATAAAAAAATAAAAATAAAAAAAATTGAAATGCAAGAATTAAAATAGAAAAAGAAGGATCTAGTCAATGAGAAGAAGGCAACAAGGATTGCTGCAATGCAACGTCGAGCAGATGAAAGGATTGAAAGAGATAAAGCAAGGCAAGTTAAGGACCAACAAAAACAAATGGCAAGACAGGAAAAGAAATCAAGAAAGGCACAACAAATGCTTGGAAAGGAACAAGGGATGATTATATCATTGACGACGATACAAGAATAGCTTATGAAACCATGATTATTTCAAACTCATTGGACTCCATTGCAAATAATACATCATTATTCCAAGATCTTATAAACATTCAAGTGCCTCACTATCAAATTGAGGGTTTACCCACTTGCCTTATTCCTACCAGAGTTGGTGTCAATTCTATGTATGCTCATTACACACCTCCACTTAATGCAGGGGTCAATAGTGCAAATGTGAGGTATGGGTACTCAATACCTCCATGGTTGGAAGCTGCAAATTGGACTCAATCATATGGTAGTAATCAACCATTTCCTAATCAACGCTTTTTAGGTAGGCCAACCTACCTGGCTCAAGAAGGTAACTCAAGGAGTTTTGGCACTCAATATTCTTAGGGCCATAAAGAATAGGGGTGTTGTATGTTTTTGGTTGTAACCACATTATGATGTGGATTTTGGATGGATTGTATCTTTTTCTTATCACAGAAACATTTTGGCTTACAACCTAGGTTGTTTTATTTCATAATGTGTGCGACATTGTAGCCAAAACCCATTTTAGAAGGAACATCTATAGTCTATTATAATGTAGAAATCTTACAAGATTCTCAGGGCCATAAAGAATAGGGGTGTCATAGGTTGTAACCACATTATGATGTGGATTTTGGATGGATTGTATCTTTTTCTTGTCACAGAAACATTATGGCTTACAACCTAGGTTGTTTTATTTCTTTGAAACGCTAACAACATTATCGTTTTATCCATTCACTACATTGAAAAGCCAACAACAGCTTGGTTGGTTGTAAAGTAGTTTTGTTTGAGAGCTAAGCACAAATGTTTATAAAGAATTGATTAATAACACTGAAAGACTATTTATTACAATGGAAGAAATATAGTTTGTCCTGGTTAAAAATCTAAACAAGGATCAAGTCCTGACTTGCCAATCTATTGCTGTGGATGAAATATAATATGGGTTGGTTAAAAAACCAAACAAGGATCAAGTCCTAACTTGCCTTTCATTATTGGACTACTCTCTTATTGAGATACATGGCTTCTTGATCAAGCATGTGCCATGTTCAGGTGTGGATTGACAATCAAACACTTCCCCTCACTCAATATTCATAGTTAAGATTTAGCTATAAGAAACTCATAACATGCAACCATGGTTTCCATAAAATGAATAGATTTAAAATTTCAAGATCAAGCAAGTAATATTCATCTAGTGATGTGCAATAGTACCTAATCACAAATGTTTATAAAAAGTTGATTAATAACACTGAAAAACTATTTATTACAGTGGAAGAAATATAGTTTGTCGTGGTTAAAAATCTAAACAAGGATCAAGTCCTGACCTGCCTATCTATTGCAGTGGAACATAATTTGGGCTGGTTAAAAAAAATCTCAAATGCAGTTAAGTGATCCTACAATTTCCAACATCTTAGATGCAACAACTGAGTGATCCTATAATTTCCAAAATTATGTTTAGGCATGAAGTTTGTCTCTGTATTTTCCATTGTATAATCTTGGAGCTTGCAATGTATAGAAAGGGATTTTATAGTTCCCAAAATAATTCCAAGATGACCATTTATTTCGCATATCCAACCTTCTTAATAGATAGCATAGGGAGGAGGTACTCTAGAGTACTGCTAGTTGAACCTTTTTTCATTTTTGCCCAAACAAAGGAGGAGAATGCATGTTCGTGCATACATTTCATGCTTTACTTCATTGTTTTCTTTCGACTACTATATAACGTATCTGTGTTCCTCTAATCTAATACCTACTCCAAACATAACCAACAATTGTTTCTCCCATTTTACTCTAGTGCAACTGTTGGAAACAACCCTTGTAAAAGTTTTCAGTGTATAGCAACAAAAAGTTATGATTGATGAATTGCAGAGACCTTAAGGTATGTGGAAGGGAATGTAGAAGATAATAATACATTAGTCCTAGTCACCTACAACGAAAAAAAATACTAATATTTTCAAGCTCAAGCAACATAATGCAAAAATGGGCAGCCTTGCAAGATAATGAGGCAAACAGTTTCTTAAATGGCTATATCATGAGCCAAACAGCACAAAAATCATAGTGTCAATGAAGCTAGGATAGATGACATAATGTTGACAAGACACATTCCAAGTTCAAATTTCACCCACATTGCTCCTATCAATAACAGATGTACTCAGACAAGCCACTAGTAAATTAGAAATTACCATTTGATACAGATATGAAGACGAAAGAGGAAATTCCTGAAATAAATTGACAAAACGAAAGTCAGAGAGCACAAAGTTCATAATTTCATTGATTTCTAGGATGCAGATGGCAAACAAATGCTTCAAAACCCTAAACCATCAAAACCCCTAACCTGAAAAACCCTAAACTCTCAAAACCCCTAACCTACAATGAAAAAAATACTAATATTTTCAAGCTCAAGCAACATAATACAAAAATGGGCAGCCTTGCAAGATAATGAGCCAAAAAGTTTCTTAAATGGTTCTATCATGAGCCAAACAACATAAAAATCATAGTGTCAATGAAGCTAGGATAGATGACATAATGCTGACAAGACACATTCCAAGTTCAAATTTCACCCACATTACTCCTATCAATAACAAATGTACTCGGACAAGCTACTAGTAAATTAGCAATTACTAGTTGATACAGATCTGAAAACGAAATTCCTGAAATAAATTGACACAATGAAATTCAGAGAGCACAAAGTTCATACTTTCATTGATTTCTAAGATGCAGATGGCAAACGAATGCTTCAAAACCTTAAACCCTCAAAACCCCTAACCTGCAAAACCCTAAACATGCAAAAGCCTTTGAAATCATGAAACTCCAAGTGCAAAAATAACAAAAATTCCAATAGGAAGGTGAGGTGTTGAAAAACACAGTGGCAATGTCTGGTAGGATTTTTCCTACTGAATAGACGTAGAAGCCATGTCCAAGCGTCTTCCATGTCCAGAGCTCGCTAAAAATGCAACAAGTTGGAAATTAGCCAATGCAAAAACCAAAAAACCAAAAAAACCAAACAAAAACCAAAAAAACCTTAAATTACCTGTAAATTTACCATCGACCTCGAACTGGCTGAAATTGGTACTAGCTCCTCCCCAAACAACAGGTCGCGCGAATGAAACAACCACCAAGGAAACTCTAAACCTCCGACGGTCCAGAATGAACAACAATTGCATGCGGAATGAAACAAGAACAACATAAACCTTGTTCTGTTAATGGACGCGTGTAAGCAAACAATGGCGGACGAGGCGCACATGTAATGGAGCCGTCCCATGCCATCTTCAGCAGAGGGCTTCGCCCAAACACTGGATCCGAATAGAAAAATCGAGAGCAGAGCACACATCACGGAAAATAGGTGGAAACAACCATGTGAAAGGTCGAAAAATGGGTTTTGAAGGGCTGACACCCACCACAACACGTGGCAGTCGACGTCAGACAGGTGTCGTACATGCGCATGTGCCATCCACGTGGGTGTAGGGGAGGTGGAGGGGAGGGCGCACAGGTACAGGTGTCCCTCCCCTATATACATATACATATACATATACATATACATCTATATTATTAATATATATATATATATTAAATATATATATATATATATATAATATATAATAAATTTAATTTATTAAAAATTAATGAAAAAAAGTTAAACCAATATTCATATAACTAATTTTACAATTTTATTATTGTTTAGAGTACATACAATAGATCAATATTTTATTAAACTAAAATAGATCAATATTTTATTAAACTAAGTGACAGCTAACACTAGCTATGATGCGATCATATGCATGACATCATACGTTGCGTTAAACTCACAACACATTGATCTAAAAGAATGTGGGATTTTAAAATGTTGAGAGATAATATGTCCCAAGATCTTGGGGAGAACCAGACTCTTATCCTCCATGTTATTGCCATTTCATGGTTGTTTTGAAATAAGAAAAAGAAAATCAAATGGTTCGGGATTTTATTGGTTGTGATGTAAAAGTTCCACTTTTATTTTACATTTATTTTTATGATATTATTTATGTTTAATCTGATCTGTTTTTTTTAATGTTATTTATTATACCTTCACTTGGTATGACTGGGTATTAGTTTGTCTTTGACCAAAAAATTATGATGCTTATCCATAGTTTAACATTACAAACTCAATTTTTATTACTTTTTGTTATTATTGAAATTTATTTATTTGTAAGTTATGGGTTGTTTAGTAAATTCCATTTCTATTAGTTACTAATTTTTTGTTTTTAGTTGTATTTCTTTTATTTAACTTTATAATTTTTTCTTTTCTTTTTTCTATTCATGAATAAAATTTTTTCACAATATTTTCAATTTAGGTGACTTATTATTATATTAAAAACACAAAATTATAAGAAATATATATATTTAATAAAATAAAACAACATATATAGATATTGTATTTAGTATAAACAATATAATTATCATATTCTTAATTTTTGGAGTTGGCATTCCACAATACGATATTTTATTAGTTGTTTTATTTTTGTGATGAAATCCTTGTCTTTGATTTTTTTTTTCATTAAGCTATAATTACACTAAGCGAAAGGTACTATCTACTATGTAGCCCTTGTTATATTCATTTTAATTATATATCTATGGAGGATTTAAATTTTAGAGGATCAAATTTCTTGAGATGATTTTTTTTTTTTTTTTAACTTGAAGAAATTTGATCACCTCACCTCTTGATACATACTGTGTTTATATATACTATGTATATGCATGAATGAATTCAACGCTTTCAAATTCTTTTTACACACTTAAATTGTGTAGATTATATAATTAAAATTTGCAATTCCAACAATTTTTTTTGTTAAATTCTAAAGTAACCCCCCCCCCCACACACACACACATATATTACGATTCATATTGCATTTATTATTATTGATAATATTTTTGAAATACTATATTAAAAATTGAGTAGATACACATTTCCATCATATTAAGAAGGGAGTTGTCTTTAGTGCGACTTTTTAGACTTTTCGATGAAATGAGGTGAAACCTTGATTTGTTTTATTTAAACTGGTTTTTTTATTGTTTATATGGATTCAGCACACCCTGAAAAACCCCTAGGGCACTTCTATTGTGCAAGAGTTACTCATCAAACTTGTGATTTCAATAAATTCCTCCCGGATTTTAAAAAAATTAAATGGGAAAAGCTTCCAAAAGTTATAATTGAGGTGAAACCTTGATTTGTGTTATTTAAACTGGTTTTTTTTACTATTTATATGGATTCAGCACACCTAGGGCACTTCTATTGTGCAAGAGTTACTCATCAAACTTGTGATTTCAATACATTCCTCCCATATTTTTAGAAAAATTGGACGGGAAAAGCTTCCAAAAAGTATCACTAAAGATAGCTCGATTAAGAAGCAACCAAAAAAATATAAAAATAATGAAGCAAATTAAATATTTTAACCCCATATATGCGAGAGAGAGAGACCCCGGATGCGGGTGACAACCTGCGGTAGTTATGAGATGGGATGGGCAAGTAGCGTGAGCCACCTGCCCACCATGCGCCCCTGCGCCGTGTCCACATGAGAGGGAGTTAAACGTCGACGGCGCTGGTACATTAGCATATGCATCCAGCACAGGAGCATTTACGCTCCACCCACCATCGACTGCAACACAGAGCTCGACCCTTCGGCTCTTATGGTGGCCACAGCAAATGCAGGTGGGCTTCGAGGTAGAGGAATTCGTATTAGTAAGGGTAGAAGCAAGGTAATTGCCATGATAATTCTAGTTTGGGTAGAGGTCTCACTGATGCTGAGGAGCTGGAAGCTGGGTCTGAACTCTCAGGCCACCTCCGCTCCCCCGACTTCCTGGACTGTTCCTGGTCTCCGTCTCTTTGTTGGGCTCATCTCCGTCTCTTTGATCCCTCCTCATTCTGTTGCATACCATCCCCTTCCAGCTATTCACTTTCTGTGTCGCTCTAGCTCCATCTTGGTTCTGCACTCCCCTGCAACCATGGTTCGCCAACGAATGCTCAGTCGGCGCGGCTCGTCGCGAGGTGGGACTTCTCGCCCTTCAGCTGCAAAGAACACATCCCCCCATTGCCATTTCCACTGACACTGTCCGTTTACGGCTCTCAGGCCAAGCCAATTCTTACCAGCCCATCCTTCGGGGACCTCCTCCTCGCCATCCTTCGGTTCGGCGGTTTTCACCTTCAATGCCTCCCTGAACCGCCCCAGAATCAATGCACATGTCTTTGTGCTTTTCATCGAGGAAGCCCAGGAAGAGGGCAAGTCCAACGCACAGAGGGAGAATTCTCCACCTGCTGAACCTAGGAGAGCCATGGAAATGCCCTCTGCTATTCCAGCGAAGAATTTGGGTGATCCTGTTAGCCAAAGGGTAGAGGCTGGAAAAGAACCTGTCATGGAGGCTACAGAAGAGGTTCCAAAGTAGGAAGTAGAGGAGTATGGCTGGTGTCGAATCGTGGAGGAGGTACCGGAGGACTAGTCGCGACTGCGCTCCAGGTTACGTGGCTCGTTATGGTAAATTTTGGTCAATTTGTTAATGTGTCAACATGTCCAAGTGTCAATGCGTCTTGCTGTTAATGGGTATAGGTGTCATGGTGCTGGTGTTCAAAGGGTCCTTGTGCCCTAGCGTTGGTATTCGCTGTTTATGGGACTCCCCTGCGAGGGAACTTTTTGGTCGACGCTCGGTGTCTAGGTCGATGCTCGGCGTCCAGGTCGACGCTTGGTGTCCAGGTCGACGCTTTATGTCCAAGTCGGGGTCTAAGGGTCACTGTGTCCAGGTCGAAGCACTGTGTTTTTTGGATCTCCTCTGCGAGGGAATTTTTGGGTAGATGAATGCGTGTTGGTCCTACACTGAGCATGTTGCTGCTAAGCGCTGCAAAAATCTCTAGGTAGCTGGGTTTTTGACAGCAAGAATGTAATTGTGTCCTGTTTCTGTAAATAATAGATTAATTTTACCGAGAAAAAAATAAATAATAAAATATAGTCTATATATAATAATTATATATATAGAGAGAGAGAAGAGGAGAGAGAGAGAGAGAGAAGAGAGAGAGAGATAGATTTTATTTATTATTCATATTACATTTATTATTATTGATCATATTTTTGATATACTATATTAAGAATGAATGGATACACATTTCTCTTATTTTTTGGTTTTTGAACGGTGGTTCATGGACATTGGGTGTTGTAAGTTACATCCATGGAAAACAGGGACATCAACTCAACCCAGCTACTTCCACAGCAGATCAACCCTGATATTTCACAGGCATATCATCCCTATCCTTGTCCACTACATCCACGGAAAACATGTAGATCAACCTCGCTACAGAAAATAGGCAGATCAACCCTGCTACAGAAAACATGCAGATCAACCTTGCTATAGAAAATAGGCAGATCAACCTCGCTATTTCCCAGGCATATCAACCCCATCCTTGTCCACTACATCCGTAGAAAAATCAACCCTACTACATAAAACAATCAACCCCATCCTTGTTTGCTACATCCATGGAAAACAGACAAATCAACCCTGCTACAGAAAACAGGCAGATCAACCCTGCTATAAAAAACAGGCAGATCAAGCATGCTATAGAAAACAGGCAGATAAAAAACAGGCAGATCAACCCCGCTATTTCCCAGGCATATCAACCCCGCTATTTCCCAGGCATATCAACCCCATCCTGTCTACTACATCCACGGAAAACAGGCAGATCACCCCACTACAGAAAACAGGCAGATCAACCCTGCTACAGAAACAGGCAGATCAACTCCGCTATTTCCTAGGCATATCAACCCCATCCCTGGGAAATTTCCCAGGCATATCAACCTCGAAATGGTTGTCTACGGATCCAAGCCCAGGTAGATCAACCCAAAGGGATCTACGTCGAGATTTGACTCCGTCACCTTCCAATTGGGGAGGTGCTTAACAACAGGCGACTAGCTAAGCTAACCATCAGAGTTCCACATTTCTCTCTTATTAAGAAGTAATTGAGTTTTTTGTTATATATATGTGGATATTCAAATATTTTATTTAAAATCTATATTAAAATATTTCTAAAAGTATAAGAATTATTCACCTTCCTCATACTTGAAAATAAAATTATGAGATTTTTTTTCCTTTTTTAAATACTTTATTTTTTTTTAAAGTTGATATAAAATTATGTTGCTCAAAATAGACATCAAAATATTTTATTTATGGTTGAGTGTGAGAGTGAAATATTTTTTACCTTTGGATTGTAATATCAACAAATAATTGAGAATGCACATCATCAGAGTTCATCGTCAAGACAAGATGTTGAACCAGATATTGGCATCAAGTTAAATAGATAAAAGAAATTTTTTTAGTAATGGTTAGATTTGACTAAATAATTAAGGAAATGATTGTTAGAATATAGATGTTAATATTGACTTAAGGAAAATAAATAATTAAAAAGAAAATTTAATGAAATGACTATCCAAAAAAAATAAAATAATAATATTTAGGTGAGGCCTAAATAAATAATCATAAAAAAATTAATAAATTCAAAATAATAATATAAATAATAAAAACAATATCTCGATTAAACCTTATATCAAAACAATTAATTCTAAAAATTAAAAGTAAATAAAAATGTGATTTTTACTGAAAAATTGTTTACGTTTCATATATATTATTTTGTTATACTTATTATAACTTGCATTATTTTTTAATTTAAAGAATATTATTAGAACATAAAGAAATTATAAAACTATAGAATACACTAATAATTTAAAATTTAATTTTGGATAAACTTGATTTCTTTATTAAATTTCATTAAAAAAAAATCAATTTAAAAAAAATAAAATTAATTTCACCATAAAATTCCAAAAAATACTTTTAATTATCTTACCTATTATATATACATTTTTAACTAACAATTCTCTTACAACTTTTTATAGGACTTTATAATTAACTGAAATTTATAAACAAAATATAAATTTCAAAAAATAGAATCACAAACCAGTTTTAAAGTAAAAGC
The DNA here is from genome assembly GCA_000404065.3 of Pinus taeda. NCBI lineage: Eukaryota > Viridiplantae > Streptophyta > Pinopsida > Pinales > Pinaceae > Pinus > Pinus taeda. The sequence continues at coordinate 8,796 of APFE031056831.1, read as the reverse complement.
TTTAAGACCTGACAATGCATAACATTTTATTGTCAAAGAAATGTACTGTCAACACAATTATTCTAGTGTCAATAAAGTGTAATATCAGAGAGAGTCATTGTACAGGTTAAAAGTGAAACTTTGAACACCAAATAAAATATATTGAATAATTTTAAAATTAAAAAGAGGGTAGAGTAGAAAAAAGAAAGAAGGAAGAAGAATCATCATAAACTAGTTTTAAAGTAAAACCTCTAAGAACTGACAATACATAACAAAGAGGGTAGAGTAGAAAAAAGAAAGAAGGAAGAAGAATCATCATAAACTAGTTTTAAAGTAAAACCTCTAAGAACTGACAATACATAACATTTTTTGTCAAGAAGTCTACGTCAACACACGATTATGTCCAACAAAGTGAATATAGAGAAGAATGAATGTACAGTTAAAGTAACTTTGACACAAAACATATCTTGAAAAATTTAAAAGTAAGGAGGGATAGTGGAATGCGAAAAATAGAGTGAACGCAAGAATCCAAAAGAATATGTTGTTTATATATATAATATTTTTATTTTCACAACAATAATATTATAACCCATTAAAATGTATAAAACAGAGAATCCTATCACAGAGCGAAAAGAAATTCTACTTATGGAAAGTTATAAAAATAATTAGCTTATAGACTAATTAAAAATAGAAAATGATAATATATATAATATTAAAATAAAAACAAATTTGAGGATAACGCTAGCTACTATCTATTTAGATTTTGATATTTGATTTTTTTATTAGATTGGTTATATATAAGGAGTTAAGTAGAAATTTTTCATGACACGGTTAGTCATATAATTGATAATCTAAAAAATCACATCCAAGAGGACTATAATAGACTCCTCTAATTTGCATTCTTCTATTTGAGATATTTTGAGGAGGCCTTGTTTTCCCTTCCATAATGCTCAACTATTTGTATTCATCCACTTTGTAAGATTCCTTGTTTGCTTCCATTTCCCTAAGTGGTTTTCCAACTATGTCTTCCTCCTTGCAGATTGTGGAGTAGTGCAAGTGAGATCTCCCCATGTACCCTTGAAGGCCATTTATTGATGATAATGTTCCATTTTCTATCTTGAACCTCCCTTGTTAATGCACATCACCAACAATGGCATTGACATGTATATTTAAAAAAAAGGTAAACAAGAAGGGGATATGAGAGGAATAGGGAAGGAGAAAAAGGTGGAGGAGAGTATGGCATCAGAAAGGATCTCAAGGGTTTGAGTGGGAATGAGGAAGGGGATTTGGGGAATGCCATAGAGGAGAAGTCACATGAGAGAAGAGGACAAGTGTCATACTTTAATGGTAGATTGAAGAATGCATATCAAGCGTTCATGGAGGGTGATGGAGCCCACCTTAGAGCATATCCATTCTCAATCACCTCTATCCAACAAAGGGGTTCTAAATGAAAATCGATAAATGGTCATTGGATATGATTGGTGTTTGTTTTTAGTCCATCCGTGTGTTTAATGATGGTATTTCCTTCTCCTAGTGCTTCCCCTAGATTGGCCATTACTTCTACTTTATTTAGATGTCAGCTAAAGTGAAACAAGATTAGGCTTTGTTGAATCTTTCAATGAGGGGTTCCATTCCTTGGATGGTATTATTAATGCAAAACAAAGAATATTATGATTGATTTCTAAGGTATAAGAGGATAATGTGAGAATATCTAAGAATGTAAATAGTTCAGGAGGTAATCTCTCCCGAGGGTTTGATTCCCTATAAGACTATAGTATAGTATATCCTAGTTTTAACCATTTGGAAAATTTGGATCAAATTTTAAATAAATGGTTATAGTGATGGGAGTAAAGCCATATGAACCTAGATAAAATGACACTGTGTATAAATGACGTAAATATCTTATATGGATTCATAGGGTAGAGCTTAAGGTCAAGGTCGGACTAGTGAATGTCTAGGCATGTAATTTTTATGATTATTCTTTCTATATGTCATGAGGTAGACTTTCCATGACATACTAGAGATATGTTATTGTTATTTAAAAATTAATATAAAGGTTTAAGACTATCTACTAAGAGAACAATAAAGGTTATAATTCACTAGAGAGGAAGAGGAAAGGAGATCGAAGGGGATTATAAATAATTCTATGTTGCCCAAGTTTCCTAATTAATATCAAGTCGCCTTTTCATCATGTGCCTTATTAAAAACCTCAACCACAATCCATTGTGTACAAGTTGTGAAATATTTCCCGAAGAGTTATGTATTAATAATTAGCTAAAATTGAGAACAATTGGTTTGGATGAGTAACCCGATAGTTCTTAACCAATTTCCTTCACCCATGTGTCCTCATAGCGCAACTAGGGAGGGAATTTGCAATATATGTTTATGATTGGGTGGAAATTTTATCATAAGCGGCAAGTTTTCTTAGACCATTTTGTTCAAAAGATAAGTGTTCCATCTTTGTTTGAAATCTCATTATAATTTGAATGTCCATATTACATGTTACTTATATATGAATTTGAAAGTGGGATTCAAGAATGTATAATTCTCTCATGCAACATTGCCACATTTTTAGGTTGCATTCTTTTGTAACTTGAACTACCTTAGACTTATTTGAATTCAGTTTTTGTGATGAATTTGATTTTTCAGACTCGAGTAGTGATGACTATATGTAGTGTGAAGCACCCTTGTATGTTGGCGTGGCCAATGGCCAATGCCACGTTGACATTTAGTAGGATATTTCAAAATTGTATGCCTTTATATTTATAATTTTATAGCCAAAAGTGTTATTTAAATTGGCTTGAAATTTATTTTTACTTTACCTATATGTGTTATGTTTGAAGTGGGTCGGTGCCTGCTTTTAGTTAAATTTGAAACATTCATTGAATTAGGCTAGAAATCTCTTCGTGTTATAGTTTGAACTATTGACTTCCAATAAACCTGATGTTTTTTTCTTTGTTAGTTTCATTATAGTAGGCTCAATGACCTTGAGTGATATATTTCAAAGAAACTATATGATATATCGAACCGTATATTCAAAAGTGGCATTATGAAGATCAAGCCATATATTTGGAATTGGCTTCACATAATTGAGGCACATATCCAAAAAGCGATTATGAGCCAAGATTTTGTAATTATTTTGAAGATATTGAGTCATTCTTTTGACGAGGCTAAATAGAATCCCCCTATTCAATGGAGTGTTCTTTTGAAAAACTATACATGAATTATTTTTGTGATTGGGGTGTTTCCTTTGAAAAGGTTCAATGGGATAATATTCAAAATATGTCTAATGGTCCATTATAAAGATATATGATTAGTCTCATAATTTGAACAGACCAAATGGGTTGAGTCTTTGATTGGAGACATATAATAATGTTTAGATTGACTCAAAGGGCCAATCATTAAACAAGTTCTATGGATTGATATGTGTAGAAGGTAATGAAGCAAGAATCCTAAAGGGGTCAACCATGTGACATACACAAGATTCTACTTTTTTTTGGTTGATTCTCAAATTCCTCTGGAAAAAGAGAGTTCTTATCATTTCATCAAGCAATGAATGACCCCACGCACCACCTCACTTGCCACCCCTAAATTTTCCTTCAAAACACCATTGAAAAATAACATATGATGGTGGTGTTTAGTCTTTCATTGTAGAGATGATTCTCCCATCAATATTAGCTTCTATTTTCAATTCTTGATAGTTTAACCATTGCATACCTTTGTTATTTCTAATAGATCACTAGATATTATCAAAAGGTTCATGTGCATTATAAAAGTCTAGTTTTTTGGACCCTATGCCTCTACTCCTAATTGTTTCCAACGACAATCTAGAGTTTGTGTTTGCTATATTGCTTAGAATGGTTGGCTCATCTTTGACAATATGTTTTTTCATAGCTAACAAAATTTTCTAGGTTACATACAATGAGATTTTGTTGAGTAACATAATAGTAGAAATGTTATTTCCTTTGGTTGTAGATTTAATATGTAGTGGCTATAGAGCATCACGAGATCAAGAGTGTAAATAAGGAATGCAAATCAAATAAGTAAAACCATGTTGTTGTAGAAGAGTACCAATATTCTCATTAACTGGTTGACCCCTAAATAACATTCGTTCAAGAAATAAATACATGTACTTGCTAGAGAAATTTTGAAAAGAAGTCCATGAAAAATAATTCCACAAATCTCTCAAAAGCAAGGAATGAGATAAAACTAAGAAATCCTAACTACTCGTGACTTAACAATGCCAAAAGGAAATAATGCACAGAAGGGAAAAAACACTAAAGAAAGTGTGATAAAATAAGCAAGTGCATGAACATATGCACTAACATCCCTCATAAGTGCAAATTGGGGGAGGATGTGGTGATAGAAATAAAGTGAAGGGTACCAAAAACTATGAACCATATTAAGTACCCTTGTACAAAACAAACACATCCATTAAAAAAAAAAAAAAAGGAAAATCACAATGGTATAAAACCCCCTTAAGAGTATAAATAAGATTGTGTAACCTACTATGTGGAAGGCTCTCACATATTCGCTAGAGTTTGTAAATGAGTGAACCTTCCCTTTGTAAGATGATTGGCTAAGATGTCAACAATATACTCCATAATTGGATAGTTTTTCAAGTCAATGGTCTCCACATGAATAAGCTCTAGAATGAAGTGCATATAAATCTGAATTTGCTTGGTCCACTACATATGAATTAGATCTTGTGAAATATAAATGCTGGTCTAATTTTCATAAACAAACAAAGATGGGTGGTAATATTTGATACTAAACACTATGAGAATGTGTTCAAGCTAAATAGCTCCAATGGCTACATTGCAAAGTCCTTGATACTCTCCCTCTATGATGGATAGAGCAATGGATAATTGTTTCTAGCTTTAATCGAATGATTTTATGAGTGTTCGACTTCAGCTTCCTTGTTCACACTCGTGAATTGTGTTGTTGTACCTAGAGAGCCATTGTCACTATTGGTGGTTTCTCTCATACCTTTTAATGATTTACATCATTGACCAGTAATCAGGTGGTTTCTACCATGTTGGACTCCGACGTGTTGATTCACATGATTAGATTTATACTTAGGTTGGATCAAGGCAGAGATGAAGACCTTGGATTTTATCTGAGAAATCCAGGCTACGTGGAGGTCTTTAGTATTCATGATTGCATACATTATCCTTTCTAGTCGGATGGTTGCATCCATGTCGTGGATCCATGAATATGATCATTTCTAGTCGGATGGTTACATCCATGCCATGGATCCAAACATATGATCCTTTCTAGTCGGATGGTTGCATCCATGTCGTGGATCCATACACATGATCCTTTCTAGTCGATTGGGTGCGCCCATGTCATGGATTCATGTATTGTTAAATGTCTACTTAGAGATGTCATATATGTTGTATTATGTTTAATTTGCAGGTCTCCTTATAGTAGTTATCCAAATTCCTTGCCTTGACTTATAAAGGACTTCAACCATCACTTCTTCTTCTAACTTCATGCTTTAGGGAACATATGTTATACAATAATTTATCGCACTCTCTATCTCATACCCTGAGCTGTCGAACTTTGCCCAAAATGTGGAAAAGCGACAAAAGATGTCAATGAATTCACCATGAAAAACATTGATCAGAGCATCCCTGAAGAAAAAAATAAGAAATGGCTTGAAGTAATTCTGGAAGAGCTTGTAAAAAAAAACCTATTTGTAAGCCCAACGCTACTTTTAACAGCCAAACCCGTGTTGGTACTCTTTGGTCTAACTAGTGACTAGCACTGGCAGCGTGACTTTGGATATGAAAATCCACGTTGATCCACTTTCGATGGTTTCTCCAAAAATGGAGCAAAAGCTTCTCTTACTAGAAGCCTCAATAACGACGAGCTGGTTATTGTTGAATAAAGATATGGCCGAGTTCTCCCATTCTAAGTCCTTGATCCTATCTTTAGGAATCTTCCAGTTAATATGTGGATCTTCTTCCCTCTTTTGTGGATCCCTAACTCCCTCTCCTTCCCTATAAATACATTCCCTTACACCCTCAAAAGGTTGGTCATGTTGTTGCTAAATTGTACCTAGTTGCTTCCAATTTGTGAAGGAGAAATGAGATCTTGAGAAGTCTTGGCTTGGACTTGGAAACCCATCTCGACGGAGGCTTCCAACATTAAGGCATTGGTTGTATGCTTCCCTCTTGTGTCTATTAATTAATACAATGCATGTTTACTTTCCATAAGCATGTAAATGACTACTTGCTTAGTATGATGCTCCTTAATCTGTCATGTCATTTACATTAGAATCGATATGCTATATTTTTCCTTCGTTGTATTTGTTTGATATCTCTTGCAGGTATTCGTTCACAATAGAATAGCGAGGATTGAGCTTGGAAGTGAGGAGATCAAGATCGACATCGAAAAACCACCGCATAAGAGTGAGGTAGGCCATCTTTCCTCTCTCATGTCATTCTGATTTAAACTATGAGAGTTTTGCATGTATTTATTTCAGTTGTTACTAGATCCACTCATTGGACTAGAGGGATTGCTTCTATCTGTAAAATGGATTGCCTAGATAACATTATGTTGATGATAATATGGTTGAGTTGTCAGGGTTTCTATGTTAGTTATTTTATGGTTATATGTTGGTTATATGGTGTATTTATCTATGTCTCTTTACATGTTTTGATGAATATATGAAAAATTAATGAATGCATGGACTAAAAGTGTTATTGCAGCTAGCTAGAGAAGGTTTAGATATTTCGTAGCGATTCTCATATGAAGACTCTCAATTTATGATCAGATATGTATTCATGACCTGTATCTTACATGTTTACCATATGTTTTATGAAATGTTTGTATGGAATGGGAATATTTGGGTTAAGTTATTGCTTGAGTATTGATTAACTAGCATTGTCAGTAACTTTGATTGTATTATGGAAAGTTTTAGGCAATTCTAAGCAATGGTCTGGAAGCTAGCCTGAAAAAGTGGCACAAATCCCAGGAGCACATGGTCAGAATTGAAGAGTTTATGCCATAACAGCATGAAGGCAAGCCTGTGAGTCTCATTATAGCCTCATAATTGCATGGAATCAGTGTCAAGGGTACAGTTGTGGGTTTAGGTCACTAAAACAAGGTTACAGTTTAGGGATTGACCACCTGGGGTGTTTCTTCAACTCCTGGATGATTTGTAGTCGTTGTAGGATGTTAGTTTGTGGTCAGTTTGTAGGCTCCACTTCCTTAACTGGAACTGGGAGGTCGGGTCATGTCGTAGTGACTCATATCATGTTTATGCCGGTGAGATTGGGTAAGTGTGGGAGGGGTGATCACACAATGAGTGGCCCAATGGGGTTCCCCTAGATTTTAGCCTATGACTTCTTCGAAAATGTCTTCTAGCAATCATTTCAAATTGATTGAGTTAACCCACATGGTTACTAAAATATTGCAAGACATGGGGTTAGGATTTGGTCCACTTACATGTATAGGGGTGACGGGTTATTTAACACAATCTCTCTAGGTGTAATCACATGTTCAACCAATGCCTCAAAATGATCTCGTGGTTCCAGGGAAAACCCTCATTAGACTTGAACTTTGTCCATTAGTGACAAACTCCTTACTCTTCACCAATGGATCCAACCCTTTTGAGTTAGTGCGTATGCACACACAAAGATATGGGGTGCCACCTTTTGATGGATGATAAACTAAAGAAAAGAACAACTCAACCTCCAACACTTTAGAAGAATGGGGTATTTAATTCCTTGCTAGTGCCATTACAATAATCTACTCGAAGGTTACATTAATAATGTAATGCCCAACCCAGATGCGGGTGATCATGATGCAATTAATGACGATTAGACTAAAGGACGACAGGTGGCTTGACCACATGGCCACCCGCATCCCCTTCTAGGCCAATTTATGGCAAATAATTGTCGACTTGCAGGCACCATTACTCTGGTGCTCTAGTCGAGAAATATGCAACAAGCATAAGGTTATGGCCTCCTCAAGCCACAATTCATCCTTCCCTTCCCTACTAAACTACTCTTGCCCCCCTCAAGCTGCGAAGCCGAGCTCTCGCACCATCACTAGTAGACGTTGTCGATTTGGGAAATGGTTATTACTTCTCCCAAACGACTCAGAGTGAGTTGAATTGCACTCAGAATCCCTATGTTTTCCTTCTGAATAGCCACTCCAGTCCCAGAAATACTTCTGCCTCCCCAATTGATAACTCTAATATTAACACAGTCATGGCATGCACTCGCCACTGAATGCATAGCAGAAGAGGGGGTAGTCGTGGCGGAAGCATTTGACCCCCCGTTATGCCCAGCCCTAAACCTACTTCCTCTTCCTCTTCCCCTTCTATTACTCATTCCCATGGTCCCTTCTCCGGAAGATACCGCAATACTCGCAGTGGAAGAGGACGTTCACATGCCCATGGTGCCCGCAGCATGAATGCTGCTACCCAAACCGCCAATCCTCCCCTCCCACCTCATCCCTCTCAATATACGGCCCATTTCCGCTTCCATGTTTCTCTACTTTGGCCAGTCGTCACAACCACTGTTACTATTACCTTTAGTGAGGAAATCAACCCGCAGGAAGCTCTGACAAGGAAAAACAGCGAGCAGCAAAGGGACGCTCAGCGAAATAGGGATGATCGAGACCCAGGCAAGCAACAGATGGTAGAGAAAATTGGTACTCTGCATGGCGAGGAGCTGGTTGGAATCAAGCATGCCACCGACGACAGAGCGAGTGGCACAAAGGCAACTGGTGGCGACCCTAGCGACATGTCTGGCAAGCATGCAGCCGAGAGCAGCTTAGCAGGCATACAAACAATTGATGGCA